>VKOC01016094.1:0-59268 GCA_009364415.1 Spea multiplicata
AATTGGACAAATCAACAGAATTAACATTCATACAAACCCGAATGCACAAGGTTACTCCATAATAAGTATATAACAAATCCAAAAAAACAATAAAACAGAAAATAATAATATACAACTGATACAGGAACAGTTTTATGTTCCTAGGGGTACACCAAAAGGTTCCGGAATCTAAAAAAAAAACATATTACAATGGTAATATAGGAAACTGATGTCTCATTTTTTGTTATTTATAGAATATTAAAACCATGACAATATGGATTCTTTACAGCCCAGTCCACTTCTTTCCACCATTTCACTGAATTGGGCGCTCTGTTATAATATTACTTCTGCCCATTTGCAGCAGTTGCACCTAACAGAGTTTAAATAATAGAAAAAAAGCCTATTGTTGCTAAATGTAATTAGGTTTGTTGAGGAACCTCATGCCGCGTACAGTACATCCCTACTTTGCAGAACATTCATATCTGGGATCACTTTGTTTTATGTTTAACTACATTGCTTCTTTGAAAACACAGATAAAAGCAGAACCCACTTAAGTTACGTAACTGTACAAAAATAGAGTTGTTTTTTTAGTGAACATAAAGATTTATTGATCGTCATTGTTAATATTTGCCTCTCTATCCTGGTACAATGTAAACCCCAGCCAGCACTTCTGTCTTCAGAGACAGAAAGGGAGCAGTTGTGAAGAAGAATCAATAAAATCCAAAAAGCACAATTCTCTAAGAGGAGTGTATAGTTCCCTTCTATGGTTCTTTTCTTTCATTTTTTATATTATTGCAACATGGAAGAGACAGAGAGAAGAAGAAATTAAACATGCAATGGATGTCACGTATTACCTAGATGAGAGCTAATGGCAGGGCTTATATATTAACATTTACAGAACTGGCTTCATTATTATGGCTAAAATTGGCAATTAATAATTTTACATTATGGTGATATATTTCATATTGCAAGGGCTAACTTGCATATAATTGTACAAGTACTTACTGAAATATTATTCTGTTACTATAATTTTTTCTAATATTCTGCTTTTACAATGATTAATCTAGCAGCTGGTCGATACAATGGGACAAGTGTCATGTTCACTGTGGGCACTGCCAAACTGGAAAATTTCAGATGTTCATACTAAAATTATATCTCTATCATTGCATTCACTAAGCACTTCGTTTTCAGACAAGAGCTAGAGAACTAAAAATTGGAATTGTTGGGAGAAGTGGAGTTGAGCACACAACATTTTTTTCAGAACTTTTATTTTTCTATCTCACGCTGAGTCTCCACTCGGTACAGGAATGCAACTGTGGAAATGCATTGCCAGTGTTTCTTCATTGTACTTGGCAGCGCCCCATCAAGTCAGGCCTTAAGAATGTTAAGTAGACTACCAAAATGATAATTATACGGCACGACTGAACTGGGCATGATGGAGTAGCCCTGGCACTCTAAGGCCAGTGACTGTCTGATGACTTAAGTGCGGCCAGTGACTGGATATGCATGAAGCACGCTACATTTTTATGCTCTGGCCACACGCTGCAGTAAATGTGAGGTGCTGTAGGTCAACAAGAAATTCTGCTCAAAGCTATAATTAAAATATAAAATATGTGGCCCAGAAACCATTTGACCACACAGTCTGTCCATTTTTCCTGTTGTAAAGTAAAATTAGAACTTCCTTACATTACATCTAAGCCTATGTCCCTTAGATAGTTTTAGACTATGGCCTCTTATTCTAACATTTCTCTCTCTCCCTCAATCATCCACAAGGAGCCGGCCTTAAGTGTTCTGGCGCCCTGTGTGGACTACTCCTCTTGCACCCCCCATCCCAATAAAATAGAAAGGAAAAAAAATCTCCGCCCTCTGCCCCTTATCACTAAAATCTATCACCTTCTGCCAACTTCTCACATGCCTTCCCCCCTCTGCCCAAACCTTCTCACTATCTACCCCCTCTCCCAACTTCTCATTATCCTTACTTACCTGCGGTGGGAGCGGGAGGCGTCCGTCTTCCTGCTCTGCCGCGGCGCTCAGCATGAAACGCCAGCACCGTGACGGAGTCACGGAGAGTGAGGGGCGCCGAGGGGTTGCTGAAAACTTCACGAGCGACTGCTCGGCGCCCCTGCCCGGGACTTAAATTAAAACACCTGTTTTTTGTTGTTTTTTTTACTTTATTTAACATCCTCCGTGTGAAATAACATTAAAAAAACCCCAATGTTTTAATTTAAGTCCCGGGCATGCGCCCCTGTTGCCATGGCGCCCTGTGCGGCCGCGCAGGTCGCACACCCCTAAGGCTGGTCCTGCATCCACACTATACATATCAAGATCCCTTAGTCATTGCTGATTAATTTCACCCTGCAAACCACACCCTATTTTTGAAGCACTTCTAATATACACTCACTGGCCACTTTATTAGGTATACCTTGCTAGTACCGGGTTGGACATACAGATACAAATACACACTGCTCTGCATATACACACACTGTCACATACAGTCAAATACAGAAGCAGTTTCAGAAAATTAACCCCTCTCTTACCAGACATGAGCAGTTTCGGGGAATTAACGCTTTTATTACCAAACACTACATACACACAGTCACATAAAAAACAGTTACATACACATACAGTCACACACACCGTGGGTTTACCCACTTAACCACAACACAAAAGCCTTGCAAGAGCCAAAATAATATTGTTCTTATTGTACATAGATTTATACACCACCATAGTTTGCAGTGCTGTACAAAGGAACATGAGTTGGCATTTTAGCTGGCTGACTCTAGACCAACACTCTTGAAAATCCAGGCCAAGCCAGTCACTGTGAATCTGAAGCCAACCCTCACTCATCCAGCTATACTTACTATTCATGTATTGTTTAAATTTCTTACCAGCTTATGTATAAATACATTGACAGAAATGGTTATTAATATTGTAAAGGCCACATTGTGTCATATGCTATGTTATAACCCTGTTCTAAGGTACATATTTATAAAGAGCAGCTAGTAATAACATAAATAATGAACATATAATCACACTATGTTACCTGTACTTTATACAGGAGGTTACATTAAAATAGTAAAGTAAAGCAATCACATAGTATTGCCTGTGCAAAAGGGTTAAATATATTTTGTACTCATAAAAATATACTTTCTAAACACATTTTTTTCATGGCACATACTTCAATGTTCTTAACAAAAGTGTTTCACTTGACCTTTCCTTTGTTTGAAAACAACAGGAGGCTGTAAAGTGAAAAAAATGCCACTCTGGTAAAGAATTTTCTAGAAAGGACTGTGAACATAACAGGATATATCTGAAAAAAAGGATTTAAACCTAAACTCCTTTATAAAATGAAAAATAGCAAAAGACACTTAGACACCTGTGTATACTTTTACAACTTTTTGTACTTTAGATTGCCACACATTGGTGCAAGCACTGAACTGTTGGGTGTTGTATATACTTATATTCATTTGTGATATTATAAAATAAAAGCAAACATATTTGTTTTACAAGTAATAAATTATTTGGAGCCCCTGAGAAAGTCGTTAGTTATCAATGCAACACGTAGGGCATTGATTTTATGATTGTTTTGGACACTGATCAAGCACTTTATAGCAGCACCTTGACTACGTGGTGCTCCTGCTCCCTTTGTTGGACTCTCGGCTACATGACCCTCGGCTTGTTATACGGATCTGTTATTCTTTGCTGCCTGCCCCGAACCCAGACAGGGTGATACAGTATAATAAATTGGTAGAATTGGTGTAGTGATAATTGGTACCATAGTCTACAGTAATTTGGATTGACATACTATAGGTATGGATACATTAAGACAGGAGGTCCCTCCCCTGAAGAGCTTACAGTCTAAGTTGTAGTAGAGAGTGGGTGAGCATACAGATACAGTGGGGGAAGGAAATAAGCTGAGTACATGTATATAAAGCAGACAGGGTCCTCCAGGACGTTTATATAATATTTCAATTCAATATTGTTTAAGAGAACGTTAGAAAGCATTTGCATGAAATGCCCTGGCTATGTCTTTGGAAGCTGCAAAATATAAATCTAAACAACTCAGAAATGGAACATAAAGTAAAACGTAACAAATGACAGATGTTTTCAGTGCTGGGTTCAAGTATCATTTTAGTTCATATGTAATAAAGGCAATTTATGTTCCAGAGTTATGACAGCTAGAGAAAAGATAAAGTAAATTTAATCAAATTGAGCTGGAATGATGGTAAGACCTGGCATGGATCACGGGGAGGGAGGAGTGCAAACCAGAACCACCGCGGAAAGCAGATGCTTTCTCCCCTAAAATAAGGTAGGTCCATTTTAACTGGAGTCTGCCTTGTCTACAGGTCACCACCCAGGAGAGGGCTGGCACCTTTTTGGCTCAGGAGGCAGGCAAAGCCAAGTGGCCCCATCAGTCTCTCACAACCCCCCTCGGTCACATATACACCAACATACAATCATACACACTCATGCTACATATGTACACTAACACGCAGTCAGACGCACATTTACACATATAAATTCATGCTAACATGCATGTTTACACATATACACTTATGCTAAAACACACGTAGACACTCATGTTCAAACACACACACTTACACAAACAAACACCCTCATACTAACACATGCGCATTTACATGCACTGTAACATACATGCATTCATACTCATCCCTCTCTACCTCCCTCATCATCTCACTCTCTCCTTTCCTACTCCGTGCTTACACCGCACAGTCCACACGACGATACATTGCCTCTTCCTGTTTTGGAACGGGCTAAAGCCCCTCTGTCACTGCCTCTCCACTCAAATCAGATTTAAGTAATGAATTCATAGCATTTGATTTGAATCTTACCGCAGATAAGAACCATTAGGCCCTCTAGCCTGCCCATGTTTTTTCTTATGTAAAGAATTTCATCAGCCCTTGATTTTGTCTGAGGTTAAACATATCTTTATATCTCAACTTCTGACCCTCTAGTTTTAGATCATGACCTCAAGTCCTAACATTTCTCTTCTGTCGTTTGTTAAATATGTTTAAGTGTTTAAATGTTTCTATCACATCTTCCTTCTTCCAAGCTATACATATTGAGCTCTCATTGACCATATTGAGAGAGGGGAAACCGTCATTATTAAGTTAACATGGGACAGAACATGTATTTCCTGTTTCATTGCTCTTATAACCATTTAATCCTTATACAATATCCTAAATTAATGGTGTTTTTTTTTTGGATACTACAGCTGCTGTGGACAATAATGTCCATGATGCACAGCCAGTTAAGCAAAGCTGGCAGATCATATGATCTCAAATCCCAGTAGTGGAGTGTCAAAGGTTAGGCAATCACTGATATATATATATAATTGTTCACAATAAAAAAAAAATCAAGAGATGTTACAGGCAAATCTCAAACCTTATTTTGTAAATAGAAAGAAGTAGCACATTACAGTAAGTCTCTTCCTCTAAGACATTTTCTTGTGGTAAGTCTTGGTGGAGTTATATCCTTTCTTGCTTCAAAGGAGGCCAGGGTGGCGCCTTTACAATTTAATTTTGTGTAAAAGTACACACCAAATCTGATTTCTACTACATTAAGCAGTTCTTTGGTAAAATGCACAGAGGAGACAGTAGAATAAAATGTACTAAGACTCAGCAAGCTTACTTCCCTTTAAACTTCACCTGGAACGCTTGCGAATGTACCATAAAAACAATTTCAATCGAGTAGATGAAAGATGATTTAATAATAAGACTAAGCCACACGTTAAATGCTAAAATATAAATGGATTTCTGTTCTCTTACGAGAAATAAGTGCAATGTGAAACTCAAAATATTGGTCTAGCTTTGAAAGCGAAAATAGTATTTAAAAAATTAAAAATGGTCCAGAGAATAGGAAGTCTGGAATCCCCATTTAGATGGATCAAACAATAGATCAATTAGGACTGTAAATAAATTTCAAGAAATATCTAAAAGGTACTACTGATGGCGGAAGTTAATCAACATAAAGAATATCTAAGGCTACATTATATTACTGAAGACAAATTTAGGGACACAGATGTGGAGTAAGAAGGACTTGCATGCATAATCACCATAAGAAACAAATTGCATGAATAACTTCATCATTTTTGCTAGCAAGACAAATATGACTATAAAGTAATTTGAATACTTCAGGTTGCTAGATGGGGGTAGTCCAAAGGCAACCCAGAAGAACCTCCCCTATTGGAAAACTTGAGAAGAATTCTATGTTAGGGTTCTTATTAAGATGAAACTTTTTATTTATTTTTTCATTTGACGGTTCAGCTCCTCTCAATTAGTCAATTGCTAAACACTGGGGAAACTGGAAAGCTCCAGAAAGCTGGTAGTTAGGACTTGGCTGCATTTGAAAAGTGCAATAAAGAAAAAAACTGCTGTGTACGTTTCTGCACCTCTTTCTCTCCACAAATCTCCATTTATTATTCTGGACTCTTGGAGTACTTCTGCAAAAGGGTGGAGCCATGGCGCACACCACAGGGATAGCCTCTACCCAATTCATCCATTCGGGGGGGGTCACCATGGTGAGCACCAAAGCTCTGCCCTGTTGCGGAGTTGCTCCAGGAGGTCAAGCTGATGGAGCGCATGGTGGGGAGAAGCAGGCCAAGAAAGGTAGGAAGACATTAAGAGAGCGTCAGAGAGTGTGAGAGAAAGCGTGAGTACGAGTGAGAGAGAGAGAGATTGAAAAAAATTCAGAGCTCTCAGCTTTTTTTTGTTTTGTTTTTTGTTGGGGTCCCTCCTTGTTTTCAGACATTTGTACAAATTAACAAAATTGACAAAGATTAATATTTGTATCAATCTGAATTCACAAGCTTATTAGTTACCCCCTCCCCACGAACGGAGGAAGAGAGTGGGAGAAGAGGGGGGTGATTGTTGCACCTCACCCCTTCCTTGGTTAAAAGAGTTCAGGTGCCCCTGTTTTGAAAGATCTACTTATGTACATTTATTTTTGTGCAGCACTTGTGGGTCATCTCACAACACCTTGTGTTTGCAACTCAAAAGCAACTTGTAAGTTAATGAGAGTTGCTTGCTTTTTTCAGCATCCACTTGAGTCTCCTACAGTCAAGTATATGCAAGTTGTGATTTATTTTTTTGTGAGTGCTATTGCAAGCTGGCTTTACTGAACTTGCAAGTCGCACATTTTGTATGAATTATGCAAGTTTCCTGCCGCAAAATCTCTAATTTTTACACAAATATCATGTGGGGTTTAATGAAAAACTCACGTTCTAAAAGAACTCCTCTTTTGACAACTGATTTGTTGTGTCCCCCTGCACAAATTGTCTTAAACTTAATGACCTTCAAGTCATGGTGTTATTGCAATAGGGTCTTATTCTTAAAATAATGTAAATTAAGACAATGCAATGGAAAATGTGAGACCATAAACGGGCAGGCCTAAGTAAACCAGCATGAACAACAATACATTTTTGATAGAAACAAAACATTTCAGCAAAAGTTAATCTTTTTAACTTACTTTGCAGTGTATTTTCTTTAATTAGCTGCAACTCTATGGATTCAGAGGGCTCAATTTTTGAAGAAGGCAGAGGGTAGCCATTATCTGTAACCGAAACTGGCTGCGTGATAATTATGGTTTGTCTCAAAGATTCCATTTTTGATTTAACTTCGGCCAGCAGAACAGCTTGCATTGCCTCTGTTACCTAGATATATGATTTAAACATAGTTATAATCATTTGAAAATGTACACTGAATAAAGCAATACTGATGTCACACGGTGAGTGCAACTGTGACATGTAAACGGCTCTTACCTGTACAGATTGATCTTTCCATGATGAAACTATTTTCATTACGGATACATTCTCTGCATCGGGAAAATTAGAACCATTTCGGTCTAAAGGAAAAATACACGCAACCTATGTTTAGTTTTAAAGTAAATAGTTTTAATAATTAATTAGAAGTTACATAAGTGGAGATTTTAATTAGATGCATTTATAAAATATTCACATTTCAATCAAGAATGGAGCGGGGATAAAAAATAAGGCCCAGCTGATTAATGACACATATGCTGCTGCCCTCAGGATACATGGAGACGCATGCTACATTTTACATTGCAGTGTGCAGCCGCGTGTATCCAGCAGGTGAACGCATACTAATGCATTGGGCCGGCTGCATGAAGGGCAATCAGGCACCAGCCATGGTACCTGATGGCTACTAAGGGCCTGCTTCCAATACAATTTATCAAACAATTCAGGTCAAGTTAGTGAAATGAAACTGCAGCTCTCCTGCCAACTGTCTGTATGTATGTATACATTATGGAAAATGATGAATCATTTGAATTAGTGACACCCCCATTGTGCTTTCTAGTGGCAATAAACTTAATGAGTTATTGTTAAAAATGTGGTTAACTAAGTAAGCCAAATTAGTTTTTTGGAATACATAATAAACTAAGGAAAGTAATTTGAGCTGTGCAATTTACCTTGTATCACTTCGGCAGTAAAATTGGCAAGAGAAGAACTGAAATGATCAGAACTTTTCCATTTGCCACGGACAGACTCCATTTTCTCCTGGCTATAAAGACAAAGACAATGCATCAAACAAACTGTATGTAATTTGTAATCCATAACATAAATATTGTGTCTTACAAAGCAAGAAATCAAAAATATTTATGGTAGTGAGGAAATTTATAATCTGAGAATATTTAGAAAAAAATTAACATTTTGTTACTTCATGTTCTTGTCTGGTTTGTGCAATCCTGACCTCCCATTCATTCCTAGCTACTTCCAGAGCAGGCATGCTGGCATGGGGGGAGGGGCAATTGCCCCCAGACGACAAAAAATCTTCAAATAAGGCTGGTTGTTAAACAGCCCTCTCTTAACAGCAAGGATGCTCTGGGCAAGGTAAATGGGTAAAGTGGCGAGGGAGTGAGTTAGTGTGAGAGGTTAAGGTAGTTAGAGAGGGAGTGAGTATGTATGTATGCATGTATGAATGTATGTGAGTGTGCGTTAGAGTAAGTGTGTACGTGTTAGCATAAGTATGTAAGTGTATTCAAGGGAATTTGATAGCAGAAGTGTGTATGTGTAAGTGTGTATATGTTAGCATTAATGCATATGCGTAGGTGTGTTAAAGACAGTATGTGTGTGAGCATGAGTGTGTAAGTTTGTGTTTTTTTCTGTATGTATGTGTGTAAATACGTGTGCCATTTGTGACACAATTTGTTATTTACAAGGGGGGTGAAAGAGGCCGATGGGGCCACTTTGCTTTATTTGCATTCCTTTAAGCCCTCCCTTGTACCAGTGTATTTACCCTTCTCAGTACTTATTTTACAGCTGCTAGAACCAGCTTTCACCAATGTTTTTGAGGGGGTAATTCAATGGGAACAGATAGGCAATCTTTTGAAACAAGAATTTAAGATCATACTGGTTTACAATAAAAGAGTTTCTGATACCTTAAAGTATTATGTCTGTGCTATCATTAGACACGTTACAGGCTATACAGGTTCTTAACACCATATAGAAACTGACTTAGGATCTCTTATTTAACCTGATTCATTTCTTGATTTATGTTATCCTTTAGGTAAATCTGAACTACAGTTTGGGCAGAAGGAAATTACCTGCATGCTCGGTTGTTGAATTTTGCAAAGGCTTCTATGTTTAATGATTTATTGACAACAAATAACTTTTTCAGAAAAAAAAGGGTATCCATATTAATCGTATTGATCCTATGGTTGCCTTGAATTTCTTTCTTAGGGCTTTGTTTCTGTTTAGCAACAGAGTATTTGGTAGAAAGCTCCATTACTTTTTTTGACAATATATTAGTTAAATGTTCTTCAGCTGTATCATTAGTTGCCTTATTCCAACCAGGTAACATGATGCCTACATGATGATTGCCTGATATCATTCCAAAAGTGACCGATCCTTGAATTGGTGGGATTTCCAAGTTTCTTGTGCAGAAATGGTCAAATTCCTTGTCTACACCCCAAGGCAAGAGGCAGGACAACAGAAGTTTTGAAGCATCAATAATCATGTTCACATCTATTTTTCTTGATGACTGGGTCTTGACTTTCTTAGAGCTTTTAAATTTCTTGTGTCTTTTTATGCCACCACCTTCTTCTCCAGAACGACTTGCAATTTCTTTCAAGGCTGGTTCAGAGACATTCCCTTCAATTTGACACAAGGATCCGGCAGTCTTGTTTCTTTTTAGAGTCAGTGGTCTTTTCTCGGATGAACTCTTGGCTGTTTTTAGGGCATCATAGCTGTGGAACGAGTTGGCTGATTTCAGTCCATTGGCTTGAGAGGTCTGTAAAAGTTCTAGCACTTTTTCCAGATCAAACAAAAGCAAGTGTAGGATAACATTATACATGCATCTGACTGGTATAACTGTGAAGGGCTGGGTGATGTTACCAGTATCTTTATTCTGAAAACAAAAGTCAGTGATATTGTTAAAATATTTGGGGAAAAAACACCTTTAGTTAGATATACTTATTATATAGTAGAATCCATTGTGTGTGTTTGTACACCTTTTGATGTAAGGACATAACCAAGTTCATGTTTGCAAGCAGACCACATAGAGTCAGCTTAGATGTTAAAGAATAAGAGGTTAAAGTATAGTTCATTTTGCTTAATTGAAGAAATAAAGTAACTATAGTTCCCCCCTGGGGGCCTTTGAACTATCTTTAATATGTCACAAGCATATGGCCTACTGGGTCACTCGATCAATTGGGATGTGGTTTAAAGAAAAAGTAGAGTATTAATAACTGTAAAGTTAAGATAACATTGAAAATGTATATTTTCTAAAATAAGGTAGCCATAACAGAATACTTTTATACACACTCACAATATGTTTGTATGTATATCAGAATCACCTCATTATATGATGTAATTGTGTCTTTTTTTATTTGCAGATCTACTTGTGTATATATTCTGGAAAATGATGAATCATTTGAACTATTGAGACCCTCATCCTTGATATTTGAGAACACTTTTGTACACACTCACAATATGTTTAGTTCTAACCATTTGCGTTAGAAAAGGTCATTAATATATGAGGAAATATTACCGCACTAAGTTACAATATATTGTAAGAAAGAAGCTTGAAGAGATAAAGTGGCCAAATATTCAGCCGCCCGCATAGCCTACATAGTAGCTAGGGGATAAGCGAAAGGGCAAAAAAAAAAAGAACAAAAAAATGTTAACCAACTTTAATACCATACGAATACAAAGTAGTGCAACCATGCAGACTCTGGTCAGTCTAAGTCTTAATTGGTGGCTTCAATTTCATGGTTTGTGATTGAACTCCCTTTGGCCTAAGATACCACAGATGACCATTATGCATTGTTTTGATCCCTGAAAAACAAGTTTTGTTAATCTTAGCTAGATGAGATACACAGATTAAGCTGAATTGGTATGTGATCAATGGAATTGATTTTGTATTGGGCTAAATACCTTCTGGTATATCAATACTTAAACACACCATCCAAATGTCTTCATGCAGTTATATAAATACACACAAACAGTTAATCCTCATAACACAGAGAATCATTTCCGTGTTATATGCAAAACTTGGGGTTCCCAATAATATAATGAGAATTATTAATTATTAATGAGAATAACAATTTATTTTAAGTCGTATCTAATGTTTTTACATTTTTTGTGACTGTCAATAGCATTTCCTCAGTATACCGTAAGCTTCCAGACGGTGATAACATGAGGTTAACATCACGTTTAGTGGATATGTTACGCCTGCATTTAGAACAATTGAGCTACTGGTAAAATATATTTCCTTTAACATACAAGGCATATTTCCTTTTTTTTTTTTTTTTGAACAAAAGCAGTTTTAGCCGTAGGTGTTTTACTTGGCTATCTCAGGTCACAGTAGTGGTGGCTTACAGATGCCGGCATGAACACAAATGCTGTGCCATAACCAGCAGAGTTGGCAGCCTTCCTGTAAGGGACTAGCTTTCCCCGCAGCTATCACACACAACAGCCAGAAGCCTTCTCCTATTGCGCTGCCTCTGTTTATAGACTTGAAACATAACTGTTCCTAAAAGTCATTTCTTTGAAGATTGTTATAGAATGTGCAGAGTGGAATAACTGACACAGAAAAATATCCACTTTATTTCTCTGTCTGATGAAAAACCTGATCCATCTGGCTCGTGTTATCATGTGGCTTCTTTCTCAACGGTAATTCTTCTCTTCTTAAGCAAATGACCTTTGGGACTTACTCTGGCCTCCTAAACATGGTGACATGGTGACTATAACACCCATCACGTTTAGTCAATTTTAGGTAAGTGAACATGACAGAAGCATTATTCCATCTAAGGTGAGCAGTTCACTGGGGATCTGTTAGGATGTAGCTATAAGAATATGGTCCTGAGGGTCCACAGTACTTTTTTTCCAGAGAGGAAAATCTAATTTCTTATTTCCATCCATTATTGTTTTTTTCCCCCTAACTTTTACCTCCCCTCTTTTATTTATTTCATTTTGTCCTTCTTTTTGGTTATGCTGACGGCAATCTTTTGTTTGATCCTAGTTGTCAGCCCAGTTGCCCCAGTTCCTTTAAATATACCTGCTGGGGCATTCTTCCTGTGGATAAAATTCCCAGCTTGTACTGGAAGAACAGGTGTTTAAGTCACTGGGCACAATGTTTTATAAGGCACCTGACAGTGACAAGATAACTTTCTCTGACAAAGAATAACAATAGATGCTTCTGTTTATACATTTCCAAAGCTTTTTTCTGTGTTATAGTGAATATAATTTTATCTATGGGTGAATTTAAAGGGCCAAAAGGGAATAGGGTGAAAGACTAAGAGAGATACCTGGCATAGGAAAGAAGAAAAAGTGGTGAGAGAAAGGTGAAGAAGTCATAATGATGGAGTGAGTACAATGTATAGCTGAACAAGTTAATAGAAAAATGAATAAGGGGAAACATCGGTTAAGTGAAAGAAAAGTGAATGTAGCCTGAAAAAAGGCTTAGTTGGGGGTCTTGATGGCTTGGAAGGATAAGTGGATGAGCAAGACAGGAGAAAATATTTAAAAGAACAGAATTTGTTTTCAACATTGATTTGCATGTATAGATATTTGGTGGAGCTAATAATCTCAAACTTCGAAATATAACCATGTTGTAAAAATGCATTAAACAAGCTGGAAAATGTAAATGCTTTTTTAAGGAAAATGATTAATTTGACATAAAAGAGTAAGTTAAGAGAGTAAGTTCAGCATAAAAACAGTCTTTATATAATATAAAGAGATAGGTGAAGCTATTAGTTTGATAGATGAAAATGGTGGAAGATGTTTTCCATATGCCTGCACATCCATATATGAATTAGAGTCGTAATAATTATTTAATCATAACAGTGTCCACCATTGGTTGCCATTGAGCAAAAGACGAATGCCGGTGGCCTATGGTCGGTGATTTGATCCTTTAGTGTGCAGTCGACAATGGGATAAACAAATTCACTCATAAGTGCTTAAAAGCATAGTGTAAGGCTGCGCTGTGCATATCCGGCAGGTGGCTGCACAAACATCATTTCTCGTCCAGTAACTTAATTTACCTGGCCTGATATTGTTCCCTACTCCGGGCCTGATAATATAAATAATCAGCTTTCAAAGGCATTCATCATAATGGCCACACATTACGATTATACATTATACTGTTTATATTATACATTTTTATAATCATGCCTCGGCTATACATCGGGTATGTATGGGGCAGTGTAGATGGCCAACCTGGGCCAGACTGAACTGAGTAGCATGTTCCTCTGTGATTTTTTTGTACCTAACCAGCACTAATATCTTCAACTAAAATATGTTTTAGTTTTTATTTAACAGCAGCCTTTACAAAGTACGCACTAAAAGTCCTGCAGCAAATTCCATTATTAAACAACTTCATGAATCAATGGTATTATAAAGGAATAATTATTATTATATTTATAACTTGATGCTGTAAATTGAAATATTGTTCTTCCCTTCCTGAATTGCCGCCACGCACACCGCTTCTGCTACAGATGGCTGTCAATAAGTAAAACCCCTGCCTCCTTAAAATTCACTTGGTGCAGAATAAGAGCAGTGATTGGCAGCACAAATAGAACAGAAAGAAAAAAAAACACATTCTGTCTGCAGCTGATGCACACAATGAACATGTGGATCACAGTTTACAATAGAGAAAACATTACCAAGCTAATGGAATAGGCAATCATTTGACCACCATGCATCTCAGATAGCAGCAGGGCATCCATTTTCGGTTAAGTGTTAGAGTACCTTTTCGCTTTCTTTGACCACTGCGGGGGTAAAACAACCTAGTGTGCGAAACCCACTGACTGGTAATAAATTACTATATTGGATACTTTTTGTTTTCTTTCAGCAATGACTTTACTGAGAATGCCTGCTATCATTACCAATTAAAGTGTAGCTACTTTGGTAGGCTGAATCCAGAAGCATATCCGTGCTTGATTTGAGAATGACTAGGTCAAAAGCCTACGCTGACTAGGGTGGTCTTACGTCCCCTCTAATGCACAGGTCACATGTAAAAATACAGACTGCTCAACCCAATTCAGAATATTGTTTTTTTGTTTGGCTCTATGTAAATCTCTTGTATTAAACAATTTGTCCTAGACTTTTAAGTCAATATTATAACACAGTTGTGAAAATGTTAAGCATTTTGTAAATATAACGTAGCCGGTATAACTTCAGGATTTTAATTCGCCCTAGTAAATATACATTCGCAGGGCCAGACATTCAGAAGGTGTAACAGTAGTTCTGACATCATACCATTGTGTTTATGGCATTGTAATTTATTCTAAGGATGGCATTGTCAAATAGTTTCCTGTCTAAAAAAATCAATAATTGGTGAAACCATATGCAAAGCCAATTGAGACCCTTCTGTCACTGTGTAAAATATACTGCTAAAAGACCCACACAGAACATAGGGGCACAAATAAACTGCTTCTAAAAAGATAACACTGTGAATGTATGTCTAAAAAGCTAACTCCTCACGACTGTTCTATGGTTATATAGTAATCAGTTTAAGATAAAATAAATGAAGTACAGTTTTTTATAGTTTCCCATAATTGTTTTTGACCCAAAGCAGACTGGTGTGTGCTGGGTAAATATTTTAGCATTATTCCCCACTATTCTGTAAATGTAGTTTTGCTGGAAGGGGCCTTCCGGATTAGTAAAGCAACCCCACGATTGTTTTGTATACCACACCACCTTAGAAAAAGCACCAACTGAAAGAAAAAACTTGGCCTATATAACAGACCTATATAATTACACTGCCACATCACTACCGTCAGTACCTTTCCTCCAATGTATCAATGCATATTATTAGATAAATTGGGTTATTGATAAAGCAGTAAACCTGGAAGAACTTTTTTAGAAGCACTTCAATCTTGAGTAACATTCCAATAGTTGCTACGGCCTTAGACCTTTTTTAAAACAATGACATTGTTTTCATGTTTATTACCTTTCCCTTCCATATAATATACCTTCTCATACAGTGCTGTAAAAAAAGTATTTCCCCCCTTCCTGATTTCTTATTTTATTTCTGCATATTTGTCATTTTTCAGATCCTAAAAAAAACTAACGTTAATTTTAGCTAAATGATGATTTCATGTATAGAAGGAAAAAGCTATCCAACTCTGCCTGGCCCTATGTGAAAAAGTAATTGCCCCCTTAGTTACTAAATCAAACAATGAACCAAATTTAATTTGGGTTCAATTCACGAGACACACCCAGGTATAATCACTGCCAGCCCCGTTGAATCTAAAAATCAATTAAACAGAACCTGTCTTCCAAAGTGAAGTAGGCTAAAAGTCTCAAAAAGCAGCAAATTGATGACAGAGAGAGTGGGAGAGTTGCAAGGCGAAAACCACTCCTGACCACAAAGGAAACAAAGGCTGGTCTTGATGACCCCCAAGACTTTTGCGACAATTTTCTGTGGACTGATTAGTCAAAAGTGGAGCTTTTTGGAAGACATGGGACCCTGCTACATCTGACATAAAGCTAACACAGTATACCAAAAATTAAACTGGTGGTACTGCTGCTTTGCTGCTTGAGGACCCGGGCAACTTTCCACCATTGATGGAACTAGAAATTCTCTCTAACGGAAAATCCTGTCTGGCCATCAGTTCATGACTGCAGTTGCATAATACAGCAGGACCATGATCCAAGTCACACAAGCAGGTCCACCACTGAATTGCTCAAAAGAAATAAAATGAAGGTAGCCCTCCAATGTTGCTGAATTAGAACAATCTTGCCAAGAAGAGTGAGAAAATATTCCTCCACAGCGATGTAAAAGACTTATTGCCGCTAGGGATGGGACAATTACTTTTTGATATACATTTTGATGAAATTTTTCCCTTCAATAAATGAAATGACCATTAAAACACTGCATTTTGTGTTTACTCACTTGGTCTTTGTCTTATGCTGACATTAGTTGGATGGTCTGAAAGATTTAAATATGAAAAAACAAATATAGAAGAAATCAGGAAGGGATCACATATTTTTTAACAGCCCAGTAGTTGTACAAAAATTCTGTATATATATCACAGTCGGAGAGAGTGGAATCCACTGTCTGACATAAACACTTGCTGATAAAAGCTGTACTGTGATAAAAAATATTATCTTTGTAGTTCTGTGTTTCAGGCAAGAGGGGGATCTTCAGTATTCCTCAGCCAGCAGTGTTCTAGTTGGCTCAGTTGCCCAATGCAAATACTCATCTTCTCTCTTGAGCTTTATTTTTTTGGGTTGCATAGCTTTATCAGCTCTCTGTGTATGACAGACCTCTTTATCAGTCTGGCAGATCGGAAGGAGACATCATATATCATATCCTATACAGTGCACTAGAACATATATTAATGAATGTCTGTCAGTGGGAAATTCCTAGTAAATGAATGCAGTCACACACAAAAAAAGAAATATGTAACAAAATTCAACAATATATTGTCATGTATCTTTTATGCAGAAAAAAATAGTAACAAAGGCAGAAATACATATTCCTTAATACTAGAAGGCTCTGCCATTGTATATACACCAGGGTCTATGTTTCAATGTTTTTCTAATTAATACTCCTACCATCTATTCAGTTTCATAAGCACATTCTCTAGGGGACTTTCTTCCATTTTTCCAAATCCCGTCATTTTGTCCCTTAGATAAAATGGCTTCATAAGTATTTATTTTTTTGTTCCTTTAACCTGCAGTGCTTGGTTGAGAATCCTGAAAATTAATCTTTCCGTTAAGTTGGTACATGCATATGTATCAATCTATAATGAATTGGTGCAATTGCAAAGCTCACTTAGTGGACATGTGCCCCTTATGATTCACTCCCTATCTCAAATTGGCTTTGCACATTCAACAAATATGGAAACTACTAACTAGACTAACTAGTAAAAATCTTACTGTTGTTTATTCCTCTTTATGACTATATAATTATAGTCCTTCATACTCTATTTTGCTCCTAGCAAAATGTACCTCCTTTAAATGTATACATTCCATAATTCATGGATCACACATTCGTAATTATGTTCGTAAAAGACTAGATTGCCTAGCTGTTTTTGTGTCTGTTGAAAAGGTTATTCTAACCATAGCACATGGGACTAATGACAAAGCAAACCAGGCTACTCCTTAGGATCCTATCATATGTTTGCACGCTTTAATATATATATACTCCTATAGTGCCTGGCAAGATGTTTGGATAGGAAAGCTACCTAAATTTACAACTATTAAAAATAGAGCGTACATCATGTGATGAGACTAACTACAACAAGAGGTCATCATTTGACATTAGAGACTGGGGAATGTAAAGGAATAGTATATGCATAGAATAGCCTTACAATAGGGTATATTAGTCTCATAAAACGAGAACATTAAAAAGCACTTAGAAGACAAATCTGTCCTCAGCAGCAATTTTTTTTTTCAGAATTTCATTATTCAAGCATTGGCCATGACATTTTTTAGCTACTAAACCCCATGCCTTTCCGTGAACAAGCACACTATCGTGTCTAGCAAGCACACTGTCCTGTCTAGCAATCCTAAGCTTAGCCACTCCAGTAGCTTGCTTTGGGAGCGTGTGGATACATTCTCTAGTGGATTTGTACACACATGCACAGGTACCCAGCAATGCTGCCTGACTAATGCCAGGAGGCAGCTCCAGGAAAGTGAACAACATTGCTGTTGACTTCACTTATCCTTAAAAAAAATAACTTTACTAGTCGTAAAACACTATGTATCCACACACCAAATTTGAAGACTGAAAAAGTGGGTTGGTTCTTACCTCTCAGTATGTTTAACTTGAGGAAAGAAGAGGAAAATGAGATGTGATAAAAACACTTAAATATTTAAGTACAGGAGGGAGGTTTATTTCAAAAGAGGGGAAATGTTAGAACAAGATGCCACAGTCTATAACTAGAGGCTCAGAGGTTTATATGTAACTCAAGGAAGTTTTAGATGGAACACCATCCCATAAGACGTGGTAGAGGCTACAGTAAGGGAATTTAATAGGCATAAATCTATTCCAAATCCAAGGGAATACCATGGACTAATCAAGATCTGAGCCTGTTCATTCATAAATAATATGGATCAAAATATTATTTTTTTGTATTTTGTTTGATTATGTGGCCTTAATCAAATGTGGCCTTAATGTGGCCTTAATTATCACTTAAAAAAGATTTACCGGTATTCTTTTTTACACTATACGAACATCCGTGTTTCCGTGTTTGACACCAAAATCAAACTGATTTGTTTAATTACACTTTCAAAATAAGGAGTATGTAATGAAAAGAAGACCTCTTTGGTAAACCAGTAATTTTCATAGGGAAATTCAACATTCCCATAAAAGTGTTTAAATTGACTTTTTTTTCATGAAATCAAAGAAAAATAATGCATCATTTATTTTAGGTGTATTATTGTGACTATTATTATTATTATTGCTATTTTCTGTAAAGCTTCCGATATATTTTGCAAAGCGTAATGTACCTTAAAAAAAAAAAAGCACGACTCATCTTCCTCCACCCTTAAAAAAAGCAGCATATCCCATTTTATGGATGAGCTTAGTGCCAGATGTACTCACTGTCTTTCAAACAAAATGAATAAAACAATCAAAGGACTCAAAACTATAGTGGCACTAGTCATAATTTTCTCCTTTGGCGATTCAATGTTTTTTTTTTTTTTGCTTGCTGCAATATACACAGAAATTACATTTCCATCATTTATGGATGGTCCATTTTTTATTTTCCCTTGTACGGTCTATATAGGTTTGTATAAATCTGCAGAAAAGAGCAGGTTACTGTGAACAAGAAGCCGGTATTGATTTTTCTGCGGTGCAGTAAAGCATCTCCATTCTATTTGGCTCCTGTCAAAGACACTCTTTAACAGCTGGAGTCAAATTGCACTGTTTACAGCAAGAGCCCTTGTCAAGCGCACCATAAGTATTCTAACAATACTCTATTCAAATGGCACTCTGCCACACAAATAGCCGACTTGATGAATACCCCTTGTCAATGACAGAGGCAAATATCAAAGTTTGGGGGGTTTTTTTAGTAGAAGATTTTACATACTAACCTTTTTTTTTTGTTTTCTTACGCTAACAGTATACATTCTATTGCAAGCTTTGTTCAAAGAGAAAAGGTTAAGCACCATTGTCTTAATAAACCAAAAAAATCTATTAAACCGTATTATATTGGGATTGTGATGTTGAAAATAATTAAAATCTGCTTAGATACATCAAGGATGCTTGACAACATTAATATGGATCTTGTGTCAACTGCATTTGTCACACAAGGCCGAACAGTGGCCCTTCTGTTATGAGGACGCCACTTGGCACGTGCAGAATAATAACCAACTAAGAAAGGCCAGAGCACCATGAAATTGAGGCATTCTTCTTTTGTAACGCAGATTTACATGAGCATAAATGTTGTGACACAGCAAAGTCTTTGAAGTTTGACTGTGGCACAACAGACCTCTTTCCACAGTGATATGGCAATCTGAATTCATTCACCGGCAAGCATTTGGGAATGCAACAACTGTAACAGAGTGAGTTATCATCTACAAAATACTTTTGCACTGTCCTCTTAAAAAAATATTTTTTAAAATGTGATGTTTTATTTTCCTACAAAAAAAAAGTATTTTGGTTCTCTGTGCCTCAAAAAATAAAAAAACGTAATTGTGTGACACTGTGTGTATAATGTCTATTACATGTTCAGTAAATACATATCATATGATAACATCATATGATAACATATGACTTTATGTATGTACACTGTATACAAAATGATATATTAAAGTTATATTATAAACATTTACCGGTAATAAAAGTTTGTATTTTTTTAAAATGCTAAACAAATGCTAAAGAAATGGAACCTACATATGAGATCTAAATAGCATAGTGGAGCTGGATCTGGTGTCATAAAATATTAATATAATGTTTATAATTATATTTAAAATAGAATGTTGGTTTCTTACTTTGTTAGCCCACTTCTCAGGGTGCATTAAATTATGTGACAGAGTTCCAAGTTTATAAGAGTTTGATGGCTTGAAAGTTGCTTGTGTGGCTCTTTGGGTCTCTTGAGAAAATGTTACTATGGAGTCTGTCATTTCAATGTTGAAGTCTTCACAAGAATTTAAAATTGCTTTTGCCATTTCCCCGGTTTCGTGGCGTTCCAAAGTTCCTATAACAAGATACATTATTAAAATGGTACTGTGTGTGTGTAAGTAATGTTTTCATGTGAAGCATTTGGTAACATCTCATTCTATTTGAAAGTACGAGCTTCCACAATGTCAACAATAAGGTGCCAGTAAGTAACATAACCAAGGAGCTCTCTTAGATTCCTAGAATCTAAACATCTCTGTAATTAAAGCCTCTGTGAATATACCCAGACATAGGATTTGTTAACAGGAAAATGGATACCATGCTTACATTATATAAAAAGGTTGAGGGGTGGGAAGGGATTAGCTGTTGGGAGCAAATTAATGTAGGTCTCTCAGAAAACAAACAGTAATGCAAATAACAGAGACTAAACCTAGAAACCCAGACATAATCAGTGCTGAGCCTGCAAACTTCTTCCAGTTTGCATTATCATTATCATTATGACCTTTCTGACAACTGACACAAATATCACATTGCTAAAAATGTTGACAAATCTGTTATCTTTATTTTAATTGCAGGCATGTTAAAAAAAAGGTATTTTATTCACTTCCGTGCTTTGGCATACAGTGACCCTCTAATCCTGCTAATATGCACTTAGTAAAAGAGTGTGGTGATGAATACAGAATTCATAAGCACATGCACTGTCCTCTAGTGTTCATTCTTGTAAGCAACAGAACTCCATAGTGAAGGAACATGTTTTGTTTGTTTGCGCTGTTTTGTTTCTTCAAAAATATATTGTAAAATTTTAACCTAAACAGTAGTTTAGCAGCACTATATAGTATGCCCCCTAATACACCCTCTGAGTTTATGCACAAGTAAAGGTTGACTGACCCTCTGGTTTCCCAGGTACTTTAAAGGGTCTCTTTAGACCTAAAGACAGAAAAGAAGAAGGTCTTCTCTGGCTCATTCCCTAATGATAAAATGGTTTAAAACAAGCACTGGGCTAGAGATCACATCAGGTTACCCTACAGGAAATTGTTCATACTGTTCAAGGGTAAATCTCTAATGCATTATAACAGATCACTGGTGGATAAATGAGAGTTTTTCCCCTTCTTGTTTCACCAGTAATTCTGGTTATGTGCTGTACCACTGATGCCTTGTATATACATCCTGCTAGTTTATGTCTATATCTTTTCTTTTTTGAGTATGCTCTACTCATTTTGAGCAAGACCCATTCACCTAGTTCTAGACTATGCCCAATCTACAGGCCCAATTTAAAAATGTATTATTATTTGTTCAGAGGACTTCAGTTATATTTTGCCTACTGAACATCAGTGTCAGTGTCAGTGTACCTTGAGTGCATCGTAGACCTCAAAAATGTACTATATGCAGTACATAAATTAATACATAACAGCTTTGTGTTTTAAATAGTTACCTTAGAAAAAATGGTGGGACATTTACGCTGCACATTTCTTATAAAAAAGTGTGATATCCCATGAGATGTTTACTAAAACAAGTCCTGTATATGCATGTTATGTAAGTATATACACGTTATGAAGTCCTCCAAAGGGTGCACTGTTTTCCTTTTTACTGTGAAATTGAAGAATATGTACCTTTGTGTCTTATGCCTGAATCAGTAACAAATCCCTGTACGTCAATGCTTCTACCAATCACCCCTGCAGAGGTGAATATGTTTTCAGGCAGTTCTGATCAATCACTTTGATCTTGACACATAAGAAAAACCTTCAAACATTCCAGCTCAACACAAAATCAGTGAGAAATAAATATTTAAGATGCGCAAATGTCTAATAATCAGGTACATATTGAGCAAATTCCAGTATAAGCCATTTAAAAGGATGTAGAACTAGAAGGATAGGGCAGAAATAAAGAATCATAGATTATGGCAGAAATCACTCCATTGATTTTAATACCCCCAGTCTTTGGAGAACTGAGATATAAAGCATTTTCTTACTTTTACAAACTCTTTTGCAATAATGAACACAGTTATCACAATTTCTAGATTTCTATGAAAATTCTTGCAATATTAGCTGCATAGTCAATACTTTATTCTTGCTACCGATGAAAAAAAGGCATATTGCTTTAAATGCTACTGAATTATATTGGCTATTGGCACTAATCTTAAAAAATAATGTTGAGAGTATAGGGGTGCTGCCATAATGGAAACATTGCTCAGCCCGGGCACTTAAAAACACCCAGCTCTTATCCCACACTATCATTATTCATGTAACAGAGTTCACATGATCTTACTGACCATTAGATGTTGCATGTAATACAACAGAGGACATACATATACACATTAATGAAGGCATTACACTAGGGATCTGATCATTTATTCAGTTTAATAAACTCCAGAGCTAGGATAATACACTGGATCAAATGATACAGGCCACCAACCTCTCCCTCTACCAGCCTTTTAGGAATCCCCCCCCAAAAAACCGACTGATTCATCAATTAGCATGTAACAGTTAAACTAAGAGGTTAATGAGATGTACAAATTTATACAGTGTATAAACCGACGGTTTAAAATAATTTGCACCATCGATGGGATCGGAATTGTTTCGCTTTTACCCTTAGTTTATTGCGTCGTCACAGATAAAGAGCCAGTTATTATTTAAACATTTCTCTCTTACATAGCTGCACAAACGGTAAATTATATATATTTTTATTTCTCATAGTATGTTATTTCTTTTCTAACATAGCTGAAAATGACTGTTTCATTCATGGTACATGCACATGAGTCTCTAATTAGCTGGAAACAAATGGAATGGTGTTATTGAAAACTGGTCATCTTTCAGAAGGGTATCTTGTTTGACTTGACAAACAAAGGTTTCTTTTTGTCAAACAATAAAATGTGTTTCATTGACAGGATTGCTTATTATTTTAAGCCTTCTGTCAGAGTTCAAGAATCCAGTGAGTGACAGCTGAATCAGGCAGTATCTATCATGGAACTTGGAGCTATTGAAGATTTATCATTTATCATCACTTACAGATGAAGTTCATTGCCTCGCTCACATGACTGGCATAAAGATCGACCCAGTGCCCTCTTCACAACAAAACCATTTCACAGTTACTGCATCTAAGACTACGAATACATGAGTGACTACACTTAGTGTCCTCTGGCTTTGAGCTTTGTTAACTGTTGTAGATGAATGCTATATATTTTATATATTGCTTATGTGCGTGTGTTTGTATATAACCAGTGAATTAAGGATCCCCATTGTTGCAATAAGTTAATGAATTGCATTTTATGTTACAGAAATAGTCTACTGATATATTTTAACATATTCTTTTTTAAACGCTGGTGAAGCTGAACATTGTTACACAATGTGGCATTTGATGTTATGTATTAATGTGATCCTGGCACATCATTTGAAAAAGTTGTCTTATTACCATAGTAGCAAACAGAATTTTTCTGCAAGTTAGATCACTTTGCTGTTTGCTATGGCAACAAGAACACTCTTGTAACTAAAACTAGGTTTCATACATATGCCCATATGTAAGCAGTTTATATGTAATGGCTAAAAATGGAGCCTCTTATGCCATCATTACACATTGAATTTTGTTACAATAGTGTTTGTTCATCCCCGGAATATCTTTCAATTTAACATTTTTGGGGATTGTCTCAGAATACCAAACTTTGATCCCCATCACACATATGAACTCAACTGAATCTGGATCTTTGACCAGGGAGATAAAGAAGATTTGTTAACTCAATGCATAGCTACCCAATGTTGCTATTCAGGTATTTCAGATGAAAAGTAAATCCCCATCTTATCAGCTCTCCCTAATACATTTGTCTAGATTTGTTTTCGGAATTATTCCTTTCTATCCTACATGCGCCCTGGTTAGCGTCACGCATGTATTAAATATGTAGAAATATTGGTTTGGATTGGATAAGATGTCTGGATTTATTATTCCATATTTCATATGTCTAATACTGCAGAGTTAAACTTTAATATGGGTCTCATAAGCAGATCTCGACACTTATGTCCCATGCCTTATTTCATATACATGTTTAAACATTTCACATACAGAACTGTTTGAATCGCTTTGTGTGTCTACATAAAATGACATCTATGTGTGATACATACCTAATCCAACATACCGTTAAAGACAATACAAAGGGAGATGACGTCAATTAGATCATTTCACTTGGATTGAAGTTGTAGTTCACCCTTACAACCTTAATACAAAAGCCTTGAACCCAGATGGGGCTGTACACAATACATGTTAAATGTTTTCTGACCACTGTGACCTTGACCCTAGAAATATCCCAGCCTCTAGCTACTGAAAACCCAGTGCAGAATTTGTAAGCAATGCCACATTCACCCCCTGAAATCTGACTCTGACTGATGACCTGTACTGAGTTAAAGACAAAGAAGAATGGATGCAAACTGAATCCATGGACAATGCAACCGATACATGAATAGCAACTGACCTGGTGATCACGGAAAGAGCTCGAAATAAAATGTTATTTAAGGAAGCTGCTTAGTACTTTTTGGAAAAGCTAACATTTACACTATGCGCCGTTTGACCGTTCTTAATTCCTTTTTCACAGGCCCAAAAAAAGATTGAATTCATATGGAATAATGTTGTGTAATAAATAAATCTGATAGCTTGACAGACATGAAATCGAACAAGATATATATATACGAAACAAACACAATGTTCAATATGTCATAAACAACACAGATGATCACATAGTAATTTTATTTAAATGACACCCTAGGTTAGGGTAAGTACTGTAGCCTGTTTAAACACAGCAAAGGGGGGGAGCATTTAATATATATGTAATTATATATTTCCTATTGTCTCGGTGGTGCTGTCTTTATGGGCACATTTACTAGTATAAGGATTACCAAAAACCTAACTAGTGGGTCATGCGAGGAGAATGAAGATGTGATTTCAAGAGAGCACTTCTAGATATATTAAACATTCAATTTACCGTGTCACTTCAAAGCGAGGGAAAATACTCCTGTGTAGATGGATCAAAGCAATGAAATTACAAATGGTGGTTTAAATGGTTTATAATTAACTATTTATTGTTATGTGGATACCAAAAACTATGACGTTAATTATGAATTACATATATATCCCAGTGTCACGCCTAGAGCATTTTGAAATAGGTAGAGAACTTGATTTTATCTCACACATTGGAGAACGTACTGTGTCAAGCCTCCTAACTGAGATAACAAAAGATATCGGCTGGGGAAGGCTCTGCCACTCATTGTCATTGAACAAACAAACAATTACAGTAAGAGCTGGGATGGCCGGGTGAATCTTGAAGACAGGCAGAAACGCTAACTGCAAAGGTCAAATGGAGCAGATGACAGACACTGCGTATGACATGCAGACATAGGTGAAAACAGAGTAGCGTGTGCTCTTAAGCTCTACTGAAGGGAAAAGAAAAATCACTCTTCCTAACAAGGCTAACTCAGATGTTCATTCTGCAAATGCTTCCACTGCTTGAAAATGTATTCCGTTCACACATGCAGTGATTTACACAGATAGATCATAGCTATATGGATGGATAGATAGATAGATAGATAGATAGATAGATGTAGATCTAAGAAATATATATATATATATACAAACATTTATATGATGCTCATATAAAATATGTAATTTTACATGACGTCTGACCTACTAGCTAAGTTGCTATGAAGCAACCTATGACTATGCTTAAAAATGTTTTATATTTTCGATAAGGCATGATTTTAACATATTTATCCTTGAAAATTACTCTAAACTCTAAATAGATAACCATAAATGAACACGGTATGATACTGAGAGTACTAGGCTGGGCCCAACTCAGCATAGTCTTGTCTTATTATTTAGCTGTTGTCATCTGCTGCATACATTTTAGATTGGGATTCCCTAAGATGTCTCATTGTGTTCCCTGCTTCATCCCGGTACCTAACCCAGACAGAAGTAGTAGTTATGCAAAACCTTACATCCCTGTGTGACAATGCTTCCCCTAGAGATGTGTCCATATCGTTTTCAGCAAATGAACTCACAGTAGGACTTCAGTAAGGTTCAGTAACAGCAGATATTTGGAAGCCTGAGAAGGAATAACTCTGCTAACACTCTAAGAGGAGGGGGTTCTTCATGTGGCTAAAATATGTGCAGTCTTTACGTAAATGTATGTATACAAGCCCATGTATTGGCATTAGTGAAGCAGATGTCCAAAAGGTTATTAAATGAATAGCACAAAATCCAACTTTATATTTTTTGCATTTAAACATGATTTCAGTTTTTGTCATTTTGTTTGCTTAAAATTGCATCACATTGAATGACAATAATGCTGAGGTTAATAAATATATATTACCAGTCTCAATCTCCCAGACATAAGCTGAACCATCTTCACAACCAACGATCAAGACCTCTTCAACAGGATGCCATTTCATAGTCTTTACAGGAAATAGATGCTTTCTGGCATGAAAGAAACATACTCGTTCTTGCAGGTTCAGAAGTGCTACTGAATTATCACTACACATACAGTATATACTCTGGAACATTTTTACCTGTGCAGAAAGAAAAGGATAACCATGAATACTTACTAGTATAGTGAATTCAAGAACTGAATAGTACCCATATGTTTCTTATTGTATGGTGTCAATGGATGTATCTTGACGAGATAAACCATTTTTATCAAGGCAAAACAAAGCTATTCTGTTGCAAATTTAAGGCAGTAAATAAGAATTTCACATAGGTTTTTTGTTGCTTGTCCCAGTTTAGAATGTATAGCCAAATTGCTCCATATTAGCTTCCATGACTTTAAATAATCTCTCACACGGGTGGACAGCTTGTCCATGACCAGGCTTGTGGAGGTCCCTGCTGCCACCAGCCTATTTAGCTAAATGTCTGCCATAAAGCCAGTTGCTGGCTATCTATACTAGATGTTATATGTTATATGTCACATCCAATATTATTTTACTTCTTTTTAATCTCCAAGTTACCCCCTTCCTCTCATGTCCTTACATATTATTGCTATTGTGTCACCACTCTCTGTTTGCTGCAGGACCCCACTTGTATTACTTTTTATCATTTGTTTCTATTGTGTTCTAAATTTAACACACATCCTGATCTATCACAATTTTACATATGCTTTAAAGAGGAATTACCATTCTCATAGCTTTTACCATAACAAATTTCATCAGGTAAAACTACATTAATTTGTGTGATTTGGGAAATGTTTTTTTTTTTTTAATCTAGCTCAAAAAGTCACATCATGGAAACCAAGACCATTGTTTTGTTTAGAGCCAGCATTACCTGATTAACTTTCTGTCACGAATAGGAGAGAGATAGCATAACCAGAAATAATCATACAAATGCAGAGAAAAGAAAGTTAAATACATTTGTTCTAAATATACACATTAGGTGGGTTTCTAATATGCATAAATTGCATACCAAGATCCATTAAATGCATGCTGAAAAGAAAGCTTGATATGTGTTCAATGTATAGACAGACAGAAACACAGATACATAGACAGACATAGAGCCATTAGCTCTTCTGTATACAAAATGCAATATCAAATATAAGGAAAGTATCCCCTTTCCATCTGCAGTTACCGCTGACATAAAAGTGAATATTGTAGGTTTTTTCCCCACTGCAGGATACAGACTTTTTGTTGCATGCTGACTGTCTGTCAAAGTTCTATGTATTTTATTCAAAAGGTCAGACATTTTTTTAAATGTCAACTTTACCTGACCTAAAGCTGTCTTTTTAAATTATTTTTAACCAAGCCGAAACAAAAGTGCAACGATCAATAATTAAAAACAGAATAACACTGAACTAGAACTAATAATTTTCTTTAATAAATAAAAATATAAGGTTTCATTTCAACAAATATATATTTTCTGTACATATATTTTTTTTTTACTTAAAAAATCATTCGAAATGATAGTAGTATGGTAACCTTTCTGCTTACTTTGTAATCATCAGGTGGAACTAGTATTTTCAGTATTGAACCAGACTGGAGCATAAACTTGTGGAATATCTCTCCTGTAAACACATCTCTCCAGATAACCATTGAATTCTGATCACCGGAAAGAAGCCAGCTTGGATCAAACTTCTCTGACCTTCCATGCGGATAAAGCAGACTTGACACACTGCAGTTGTGACCGTCAAATATTTTATGTGGCACAGAACCTACAGGCAGAGGCAAGATAATATTGGGTCAGCTTTTTTACACAATATTTGTTAGGGGGTTTATACACCAATCCTGAATTTTACCTACAACATTGTAAACCAAAGATTTGGTGCTTGAGTACAAATGTGCATACTGAGGTAAATATTGCAGGGAACACTGTGTGTGTCAATGTCCTGTGCACTTGGTCATATCTTTTGGGACATAGAGGTTTACTGGTGACTTGCTTAGTTCACAGTGACCTGGGTGTTGGTTCTTCCGTGGTTCAGCTGTTTACATATATACTTCACAGAGGGACCTACTTGGGTTCAGCTTACATGTCAGGTTAGGGCACATTGGATTTTAAAAATAGTAAAACTAGTACTTTTCTAGCATTTCATAAACTTTTCATGCTGTGCTCATGGAGGTGGTTATCTGCCAAGAGCCCTGAATTAGGATAGCCCTAAAAACTGGGCTTGCACACTGGCTGTTCGTTCTCCTGAGTCATATTAAAACCCAAGAAATTATACTGTTTGTAATCCTGGAAGCCTAAAGGGCCAGCCTCAGAAACTGCTAGTATTTTTATGCTAATTTTTGCATAGTGATTTAGCTAACTTGGCATATATTTCTTCCGTAGTAGCAAGTATCTATAAAAAGCTACATTTGCAAACTAATTATTTTTTCCTCCACTCTCTAATTTTAGGGTCCTCTCTTTTTTTTTACATGTAAGTAGTTACTAACTTTTCAAAATATTGGATCGTATTGCCAATAATTCATTTTCTTTTACCAGGTAGGCCAGGCCACATTTTCACACTATATATATATACCCTCCCAAATCATTGCTGATATTACCATTGAGTAATTGGTGGTCTTCCAGAAGTCGTGCTCTCGCGGCATGCAAAGCTATGGTGACGACTATTTTGCCATCTTCACAGCCACAAACCAGTTTGTCAAGGTTAGGGATGTAGATGGATGCAGTGACAGCTGCAGATGCCTTGTCGTCTTTGGCAATACGAATATGATCTATGATTCCTTCTGACATAGATTTATTTCTATCAAACATTTCTTGAAGGGTAACTGTTGTCTTCATTTCTATCTCTGAAAAAGAAATTCCCAACCTAAGTTAAAATACAAAGTAGCCACATTCACTAGTTATTGTAGTTACAATTTAGGTAGTTTACATTTGTCCTTTTCGCAAACTAATTTGTATTTGTATTTAACAAGAAAGGCTTGCACAAAAAATATTCATAATTCTGAGCCACTCTTTTGGTTTTAAGAAATTACTTTTAACTTATAAGTATTCAGAAAGTATTCCACCTATAAAGCATCATTAAAACAAGAAGAATGTGCAACAAATTCATCCACAACGATGTAAAAGGCTCATTGCCAGTTATCACAAACATATGATTGAAGTTTTTGTCATCAAGGGTGGCACGGCCAGTTGCTAGGTTTTTTTATGAACGTTTTACCTGTAAATAAATGAAATGAGTATTTAAAAGATGCATTTTGTGGTCAGTCACTCATGTTGTCTTTGCCATATATTAAAATTAGTGGGATGATCTGAAACATTGAAACGTGACAAATAGCAAAAAATAGAAGAAATTGGGAAGGGGCAACAACTTTTTCACAGCACTGAACACATCTTGAACTTTGTGTGTCTTACCTCCTGGGGAACCATCATTCTGTGATACCGGGACATCAGGGATATGCCAGAAGCTGATTCTTCCAAAGGAATTTCCAGAATAAAGAATCTTAAAAAACGGCTCCTTCCTCTCATTTAAGAAGCCAGTGAAACATGAAAAACTCTGCATGAATAAAATTCGGTTTCAGTTGTGATGTTGACTGTACATAGCATAGATAATCATAATTTTATGTAATCCATTGAGTATACCATTATTATCTTTTACTTATATAGCATCAAAAGATTCTGCAGTGCTTTAGTGTGGGGGGTTTTACATAATAAGGACAGAGACAATGTATGCGTGGGCCTTGTTCCCTAGATCAATAAAGCATGTAGTCATTTTCAGATACCAAGTGCGCATATTTCTTTCTATTTCCAAGAACTTTATATCAGTAACAAATGTTTTTACTTTTCTAAGGGCAGTAATAAAAATATAAAATGACACTTCTCTCAAGAAGTGTAAACTGCCTACCTTTTTCTCACCTGATGACTCAACAATGCATTATTGCAGGCACACAATGACTAAACCATTCACAGAAATAGTTATTTAATCATGTGCATTTTTGGCCTAAATGACGCTAAGGTTCAAGAGTTCAATTGACCTTTTAATTAATTGGAGTGACATTTTTAATGAAAAATCCAGAGCTGCTACAAATTTCCATTGGTGCTGCCCAAGGCAGCGCAACGGCCTTCGCACCACCATCCTTACTGCAGGTGTCAAGATATGATGCCATAACCCAGTGCTGAAAGGAAACTCTGGATGTGCTGATTTGGACAACTCTCCATAGTGTTCATTGGCTGGTTGGAGAGATCAGAGGCAGATGCAGGTTATGCAGCAGAGGGGCTACCACCACCCAGGACCTGATGTCCCAATATGCCACTGGCTGCTACAAAATTTTTTGAAAACATGACATTTTAAGATTTAAGATTTGTATTTAGTGGAGTATTTAATGTCTTGAACATGCTCTATATCTATGCAGTTTAGAATAGATGTATAGCTGTCTGCTCATTGTACACAATGTGTGCTATCCTGTCAGAAAGATTGGAGCTACCAGTCTCATAACCTAAAAATAACTAGTATTTTGCAATAAATATTTTCAACAATGGTTAACTCTTTTAATGTTGGAGAAGTGAGAAGATTAATAGAAAGCAGACACATATCTATATATATCTATATATATATATATACTACCATCCTTTCAAATTACTGAAACATGATTATATCCAGAAAAATAGACTGACAGGTTATAGAGACCTGAGGCAGAAGTTTAGAACAAAAGTGCTATTTATATATATCTTTTAGATCGTCCATCATAGCTATAGGCTTTATTAAGTTTCAGTTATGTTCCAGACTCCTAGAACACTTCCCGTTGAAACACAGAAACTCTTCAGAACTTTTTAATACTGCTACATGGCCGAGAGTCCACACAATTATTACAAAGTAAAGTATTATAAACTACAACATAACTTTTTCTACTACATTTTAAATCTGTAACCCTTTTACGGGTGGACAATGCGTGGTTATTTGAACTGCGTTAAATCATTTGGCCTTACTTGTAAAGGTGTTGGTCCATAAAGTGTTTTCCACTAATCACAGAAAGCACAGTTTTTATCCTGCATCACAACAATGTGTGTAGAAAGAGTAGCACAACTGGTACTGGGAAACAGTTGCTGTTAGCTTACAACTCTTATTATCTTCATTGCCTGTTCTGTCTGAGTGTGACAATAATTCTTATTCAACTGTTTTGTGGACTTAATGCCAACCCTGAAATTAAGACTAAGATCCATAAAATATGATGCATTTGTATGTGTGTGCTTCCTTGTTTTTTGAATTACCTTTTCCTGCACACTTGTAGAGCAAAGCAATTGAGGAGTGAGCGTTTCTTTGAGTAATCCTCCCTCGGTTGGATATATACTTTTTGGAAGCCCACTGTGCAAAGTAAATAATACAAAGTGTTAAAGGGGCATCAAACAAGACATGGTGGCCAGGTTTAAAATTCCTAGCACACCAAAAAAAAAGTTATTGAGATGGTAACTAATTACTTTTAGGCTCCTGGAAATCACAGCACCATCTGCCCAATCAACTTCTACGTGGCTAATCGTATTTCTCCATCTCCTGCTGCTTCACATAAAGGCTGGAGAGTGCCAAACTTAAGCCAAATGTTCTAATGTCAGAGGGGGTTAGTTATGGGTTTTGATCAAGTGTGACAGGCAGGCCTTTCCTACAATACAGTTACAAACAGCTTACTTTGTACCTGAATTTATCATATGCCATCCCCATTATAGCCCACCTGTTCAGCAGCTGGTAGATGTAACTGTGACCATCCACTGTCCAAATGATAAGTCTGTTAGCCGCAAGGAACTCCCCCCCAACAAACGACTGGCCACTTTTGCAATTGTCCGTGCAAAGCAAAGAGAAATCACAGTAGTCGTAGACCTAAAAAAAAAAAGCTAAAATAATCACTTAGGCTCATTTTATAAATGTAAAACATTTTTTTGTAAATGTATGTTGTTATCAGGTTTATTTTTTATATATTATTATTATTAGAAACCATTATAAACATTTATTAAGCACTAATTCAGAATGTTGGTTTGTTATTATGTAACTGGCAACTTTCTCACTTAGAGATTATTGCTTTCTGGATTGACATTATTTAGACTGACCATATGACACTTTGGACAAATGGGCTCCTGGACAATAGTGTTGCACACTTATCTTTCCTGCTTCTCAAGTGTCCAAGTATGGAAGCATAATATGCCATTTTATATTAAAAAATGGCTTTAAAGTACAATGATTATGTATTTGACTCATGCAGGAGATTTATGAACTAACCACTCAATTTTATTTGTAGTACATTTTGTGATCAAAATATCAATGACAACAATCAGAAAAATTTGAGGATATTGTGCAGGTCCCCCTTTTGCCACCAAAACAGTCCTGACCAATCGAGGCATGGAGTTCACTAGACATCTGAAGGTGTGGTGTGGTATCTGGCACCAAGCAGCAGATCCTGTAAGTTGCGAGGTGGGGCCTCCATGGATCAGACTTGTTTGGCCAGCACATCCCGCAGATGCTCGATTGGATTGAAATCAGGGGAATTTGGAGGCCATGTCAACACCTTGAACTTGTTCTTGTGTTCCTCAAACCATTCCCAGTCGTGGAGACATCACAATTTAGCCCTGGTCAAAGTCTCTCAGATCCTTACTCTAGTCCATTTTTCCAGCTTCTAACACTTGCTGCCTAATGTATTCCACCCACTGACAGGTGCCATGATAACACGATTATCATTGTTATTCACTTCATCTGTCAGTCGTCATAAAGTTATGGCTGATGAGTGTAAATACTTGATATATAATATATTCAGCAGGTACCAAAGTATATACTAATACCTAGCACCCACAATATATATAAAACGAGCACGCAACGTACCTCATAACCAGTGATGCAAAGGATGCTAACATACAACTAAAAGAATCAGCATGCACTGATAGTTACACGAAATGCCCACGGTCTTATTAGCCATTGTTGTTAGTGTACACAAAAGGTAAAAAATAGAACATTTTTTTTCACATGTTAGAAGACCTAGCAGTCTAAGTGTGAAGTAGTGTATCTTGTAGTGTTGAAATTACAATTAGTTAGATGCAATTGCACACTAACTTACGGGTTCCCAGACCATTACATATTTATTATTTTCACTTCATCTTAAAATGCTCTACATAGTGTAAGTATGCGGCATTCAGCATCTAGTTATATGTGTGTGTGAGTTGTTATAATGGAAAAGTGATTTTGCTGAGAGCTTCCACTATACTAAACTGTGAAAGAGCACAGATAAGGCATTGCTTATCTCATCCATGTCATTTCAATTTTTCAGAAAAATTGAAGAGACACTTTATGTGTATAACAACTCTGTATAGTGAGAAAAAAAAATATGGATAATAATTTAACATCCACAAAACCAGTTATTTCAGAGACTGTGTTTGTTCATGGCATCTTTGAGAAAGCATTGAACAATCAAACAAACAAATAAATAATAAAAGAAATAACCTTCCAAGAGCCGGAGCAAATCACCAGTAGCAGCCTTTCCGTATACATGCAAAAACGCACAGCACAGCAGTTTGTAATATCAAGGGACTTTGTTTCAGTTTCGGAAACATTTTTTTTTTCCTGGGAAAAAATGTGATTGAAAAATAGAAAATATTGAGCATTCTTTGATACTACTATGAACTTATATTTTCTTCTAATTTATATAATCAAGAGTTCATTTTCTAACTAGGTGACTAGTCCACATCACCCATTGGTGTTCTTTGACAGTGATGACACTATATATTTCATCAAAAGGGTTACATTCTATGCAAATACAAAGTTAGTCGATTAAACTAACATTAAGTGTATGAGAAATACAATGTAGATATTGTTAATGTTGTAAATGACTATTGTAGCTGGAAACGGCTGATTAAGTTAAATATCTTCATAGATGTACAGAGGCCATTTATCAGCAGCCTTCACCCCTGTGTTCAAATGGCACATTGCATTGGCTAATCCAAGTTTAACTATAAAAGGCTAATTGATCATTATAAAACCATTTTGCAGTTATGTTACACAGAAATTTCCTTGTTTTCCAACAATTTTTCTAGGTCCCCTTGTATACAGTTTTTAAGGAACTCAGCAGGTAGGTTGTTAGAAATTAATAATTATGACCAAAATCCCAACTCCATTTGCAGAAATGCATCCCTAAACATACAAGGAACCTCCACCATGCTTCACTGCTGGCTGAAGGCACTCATTCTCATACCGCTCTAAAGCTCTTCTGCAAACAAACTGCCTGACATGACATGGGTCTTTCATCTGCTGCACTACGTTTCTACACTCCTTAACACTGTCTGTTTGTTTGTGCTTGTTCAAAAGAGCTTGGGCAGAACGTCTAAAAGACCCCTGTCTTCCTTGACATTTCTGCCTGGGAGAGACCTTGCTGATGCAGTATAACTACATTGTGTCGTGTTGCTGTGCTCTGTCTCGTCATAATGTATGACTTACTGACTTCAGCAACCTCATGGTTAGTGGGTTTGGCTTTTCCCAACTCAGTTTTATTCCGCTCACACAGCTGTTTCTGTTTCAGTTAATGATTATTAGTATATATATATATATATATATATATTATCACTGATGGTCCCCACAAAGTCTCTCAACATCATCAAGTCTGTCTGGGATCAAGTCTGTCTAGGAAATATATATATATATATTGTCAGGGGAGTTTTTACTTACGTGTTACAGTTTAATCAATTGGAATTAGTGGTATACAAAGAATCACTAATGTCAATTTAACTGACCTGAATGCTGTTGACTGATGATGACAAATCCCATACTTTGAGGTCACCGACAACAGACATTGCAACCAATGAATCCTCTGGAACAATATAAATAATAGAGTAAATAAGACCTGGAACCTGCAGACCTATTTTCAGATACTGATTACATGCATGTTTGGAGGCTTTATATGCCTGATGCATCAGGTAATGCAAAACACCAGGGTATGGCAAATTCAAACATGAGAGACCGCTAGCAAACACAATAAGTCAGTTTAGATGCATCTTCTGATCAACCCACTAGTGGACTCCACCAAGGCCGCAGAGCCCTAGTAGCGACCCCTACCCCGCACTACTGCCCTCACCTCCTGCCAGTTCTCAAATATGTCCTGCAAAAAACATCATTTATCTTGTTGGTTATAAAATGCTTCCCTACAGAATGTGGGATGTATATATTCACAGAAGGTAATCTCACATACTGCAGGGCAGTACTTTACATGAGCCTGTCCAGAAGTTGTGAAAAGCATGTGTGGAAAATGTCAATGTGATTAGTCTACAGTAACTATAAAAATGGACCATAATTATTTACCCTGGGTGTAACTTAATAGAGGAAAATACAAATTAATCTGAGTTACAATGTACAAAGATAAACTACTAATCAAGAAAGACTTATTATAATATATAGTCCAATGTTTTCAAACACAAAGTATTGTTAAATTACACACTGAAGTACAATTTAAATGGTCATGGTGTAGTGCTAACTATGTCATAAAAACTGTGTTGGGCGTTGAATTGTTTATCCAACGTGCAGGGTATTTATTTCAACTTCAGGATGTAGTCTTTAGTCATGTCTTTTTAGTGTATTCTAGGCATACCTATCGGGTTTCTGCCTGAGACTCTGGGTAAAAGGCAGCTTCTCCGTGTCTCCGGGCCATGGACTGAAATCTCCAGGTCACAGGAGCATGACTCCCCACCCATGGCCATTTCCCACTCCCATCACCATTTAAATATAAAGTGGTTGGGGCTAGCCCTGCCTGCAATGTTAACAGCACCACCCACTGATGTTGAGGACCTGCCCACCTAACGATGATGTTGGTCCCCTCCACTAACATCATGGGCCTACGCGAAAAAGGAGTTGTATGAGGCTAGAAGTTCCCAGATTCTAGGTGAAGCATTGTATGGTATCTATTGTATGTGTAAAAATGGATCCATTATAGATGTGCTAATAGTCTGCGCTCTTTCCCATTTAGTTGAAGTTGTTTTAATTGATCTTAGTCTTAGTTCTAACAATCTCAGTCTAAAATCCACGCAAACCATGCATTTTCCACCACTGATAATATTTCGGCCATCGGATAAGCTTTGGCCAAATTCCAAGAAGGTTAATTAAAGTTATAGTTCTGTCAATTTTGTACCTTGGATCCTCGTAGAGTGAACAATACACATGCAGCTGATCCATTCTGAAGACTGTGATTTCAAGCTATGAAGAACTTGCAAGGTCTTTGCATCAACAATGAGGACATCTTGATATTGTCCACAGCAGAGTAGCCAGCCTTCTCCTGTCATCCTGAATGAGCAATGGTAGTACTGACAGGGCATGACCAAACAGAAAATACAGAGACATTAATTAAATAAGGTACCATGCCATTAAACATATAATACCTCTGTCCTACAATGATATGAATGGAATTTTCATTTTATTATCTTATTAATTCCTATAACTATAAATTATATATGTAAATAAGCCTATGATATTCATACTCTTTATAATTAAGCATATTAGACAGACTGTGTGTTTTAATTTGCTAGCAAATCAATGCAGTTTTATCCCTAATGTGCAGAGTCATAACTTAGCCTAAGATGATTCAATGGCAGATACATCTCCTGCTCGTTGGAAAACATTTGTGGAATTCAATTTTAACGTCTGTGCTAAACAATTGTGCATTTCTAAATAACCACATTTTTAAATATGTTATATTTATATTTCATAGATGGGATTGACACAAAGTTTTCACTTTTTGTATTTCTTTCTTTCCTGAATCTTAAGCTTTTGGTTTGTATGAATTCTTAAACAATCCAAACTCTAGGGAATCTCTAAACCTGGTAATTTGGGGTTTCAATTGCAGGAGATGAATGGAAAATATCTAATTACTTAGAACCATGACCACGTATTGAGTAGTTTGTAGCTTTAGGGATTTGATCTGATCTTAAATGGAGAGAACCAGAACCCACTCTCATAGGGGTCACTTCCTACACCACTGCTTATGCAGGTGCAGCAAACATTAATTGGAGCCTTGAGACTATTCTTGCTTTTGGCTTAGCCTTCTTTGGCATGAATGACCCAATAATCATAAAAAGGAAAGAATGGTACAAATCTTCTTTTGAGCTTTATTGGGGCAGTAAAAGGAGGAAGAATGATGCATGTCCTGGGTGAATGCTCTGAAAATAATCCTGCACTATAGAAAGTACAGAACCCCTTTCTTTCCTTTGCTCATTCTCATCTATGAGTACCGTTTACTAAGGAGCAGGTTTGCCTGAAATGATGATTTTGATCTCTGAAATATCCCCTTTTTAGGTTTGAAAGGATAGCGCAGTTCTCTTTGTGGAGAAATCTTTTCCTGACTGCCATAGACCCCACAGAAATTGAGTTAACTGGGAGCTAAGCACCAGCTAAAAAGGTTTTTTTTCATATATATATTATATATATTATAAATATATATATATACACATATATATATATATACATATGTAACTAAGTCAACGCTATGTCACAAGTTACCGATACACCTAAACATAATGGAATATACGGGGCCCTATTCTCCCAATTTGTAGATCATGGAAAATTGTGTTGCTTTCTGTAAAGTAGTAAATACCAAAAATAATTTTATGAGCACAGTGTGAAATGGAATGGCCTACCAAAAAACAAGAATGTTATGAACTGTAGACCCTAAAACAGACTCATAATGCAGAGCCCTGCAGCCTTTTTGGTGCAGGGGCACCTAAGGCTTCTGGGTGCAGAAGTTGGCCCTATGAAATGAGTCCTAATCGTCTGTTCTATATCTATAATATGATTACACGTGGCCTCCACCAATGATGAGCCAAAGAGTAAATTTAAATACAGTGGTTGGTGCTGCAAACCATCTGTTCCACGAAGAGACACGTTTGTTGTGGGTTTGTCATGCCTGCTTTGTCAATATTGCTTAATATAGGTGGTCACCCTACTTGTCTCCCCCTATATATGATTTCTGGAGACGTTACTAGAGAGCACTAATTTCACATGTTCAATAATGTGTTCCAATGACATTTAGAACCAAAATAGTGGATTGGGCCCAAGCTTGCAGGGGGCCCTAGGATCTTGTGTGACGCCACTGTCATGGGACAGACAGCGTTAAATAGACCATTTGCATTGTTTAGTGAATTAAAGCATTGAAACTTGAGCCCAAAGCAATGTATATTTTAGCTATATCAGCATGCAATACATTTCTCCAACTTTCCACAACAACCCAGACAAACCACGACACCTCTGCAAAAAGGTATACAGCCTGGATCTGGAGATGTCCATATTCATCCATAACTGTTTTGTGTATTGTTATTTCCTTTTTTCTATTATTTGCCCTCGTGTATCCAGTACAGGCATTCCTGACTTATGTAGCGTTCTCTTACTGATTGTTTTATTTTATTTTATCTTCTTTCTGCCCCACTAAACCCTTATCTTCTATATCTACCCACTTACTGTACCATCTACTCTGACAATATATTCAACACTCTCTCCATCTGCCTGCAACACAATCCTTTGTCTTTCCACAATTCTGCCCTGACACCCGCCTATGTGCCGTCTTACTGTACGAAGACATCTTCTCACCTGATCCATTGATACATTAATCCTTTACCTGGTAGGCGGCAACAACTCAAAATCTTTCCATTCTGGGTTTTCTCCACCTCTCTTTTGGAATATCTCTCTTAACCCTGCCCCCTCCCCCCACATATTTCTCTCTGTCTCCACATCCATCTATGGCACTATCTCTACCTCTCTCCATATCTTATGTTTCTCTGTACTCCATTACCTCTAGATTGTAAGTTTGCGAGCAGGACCCCCTTTACCTAATGTATTGTTTATTCTTAGTTTGTCAATTCTAGTTTTGTCATACCCCTTGCATATACTGTATGTATTGTATGAAGTGCTACCTAAATTGTTGGCCTTATATAAATCAAAGATAATTAATAATGATAATAATATAAAGATAATTATCCTTTTGACAAATACTCATTTAAATATGGATATAATTGAGTAGAACTCCAAAACTGAAAACGGACACGATCCAAGTAACATTTTTGTTGTATAAAAGAATAATGTAAACCTCTGAGTAATCTTTTACACAATGCAGTAGCAACACAGCGATACTTACACAGATTGCCGTGTGCCTGAATGGAAGTTTTGAATTCTCAATACAGTGGCCGTTGGCAACGTTCCAAATACACATCTCCCTGCAAAAAAAAAAATATATATAACCTCTTATTATTCGTCGCCATTTCCACTGAATTGGTAGGGACAATTTTGTGACACTAATTTCTTTCTTAAATCCTATATTTAAGTGAAGGCTAATCGTTTATGTAGCTTTTGTGTTACAGATAACTGGTGGAGAAAATGTTGTGGTTATTAAGATGGCATGGCATAGACAATTTCTTTCCTTTTGTTTAGGTAATTACACCCTGCTGCCTGGCGTCAAAGCTAACTTTAAGGCCATGCTTGGTTTAAAACAAATTGTAGGTATACTGTCATTACATCTCATCAATGTGTCAGCAGAACTATCATTCTGCAGAACTGCACACTGCTGAAAATGGGTCATCTCCCAGAACCTCAGGTATTCCATCAGCTAGCTGCAAAGGTTCTGATTTACTCAGATTAAACAGTGCCACCAAGAGGATCGCCGGGTATTTCTTGAAACATTTTCACGAAAATATTGTATCTAATGTAATATTTTTCAGTCCTGTCTGCTGGTATCTTTAAAAATGGAAAAATAGATAGATTCATGCAGGGAGGTTGCATTTAGTTGCACAGACCTAGAACATACCAAATAAAACACCCGATTACGTACCCATTCTCTGAACTACTGACGACATATGGTTGCTTTTCAAACTCCCTTGCCTTTGCCAAGCAAGTTACAGGAGTAGTATGTCCAAAAAGAATGGCTTTAGAAGTAATCTAAAGTAGGGAGATAATCACATATAACAAAAATTACAATAATAGTAATAATAATAGTAATAATTTACAAAAATATATACTGGTCTATATATTTATATATTGTAATATATTTCATTTTTTGAAAAAATATGGACTCTGCATCAGAATTCTAGATCTAGATATCTAGTAGCCAATAAAATATTGTTTATTTTCTGTTTTTTTTTTTTTTTAATTTGAGTTTTACATTTGCTTGCATAAAGTGTAATGAATCTTTTAGGGCTGCTAAGCAAAATTCTTACAAAACTGGAATTTGGATACATTGGTTCATATATCACCTGAATAAACTGGCACACAGAAGCTCTGTTTTATTGTATAAAGTAATGTTATATGTGTATGTTCACTTTAAAATGTATTTCTCTGTCCTGTGGATTGATCCAATAAAAAGGTGTCATTTTAACTGCACATAATTATTTTTCTCATCATCAACGAAGTAAAAAGAATGTTATAGCCTCATGGTCTATTGGGCAAATAGTTGAGATTTAAGAGTTGTGAACCATAAAATTATGCTTTTCAATGACTGATTCTTCCATTCCAAATTGACTCGCTTGGTATTCTCAATAATTACAGTACTGTTAGCCAAACTGAGACACAGATGATACTGAATTCCAGACCACTGATCCTAGACATTCCCCTAATGGAAAGTTGCAATAAATGTATATGATATTATTAATATTGCATGGGCTTTGACAAAAAACAAAGAGTATTGCTTTTCAGGTCCTTATTTTCTCACTGAAGAATATAAAAACAATATGTTATTTGAGATGTTAAAATCACTTAAATGTTGTTTTTTCACTACCAAAAAGAATTCCTTCAAGCTGGAATGAATAATATAATTGTGTTAAAAAATACACACCATAGCTTTTCCATCTGTAATACTAGTGCTGCACCAGATTGCAAAGCAGTGTTTTAGTCCTAAGCATGCAGTGAGCGATTTGTAATGTGTGGGTCAAACATCACTAAAAAAACAAAAAATGGCATATGTAGCACATTACTTAGCAGGGTCGGGTGTGCTGGGCACTTTAAGCCCAATGGTTGTCAATGACATACATATCCAGCTGTTCAATAATTAGTACATTAACGTAATGTTATAGTTGCCCAGGTCACATGACTGAAACTGGATAAAACCTTGCAGTTAAAAAGATCTCTTTACAAACCTCCATTTTAACAGAAAGGTACCAGAGACATATCTGTCCTTCTGAGCTCCCAGTTACGATGGTTTTCTGGTCGTCTGTTATCATCATAGTTGTTATGCTGTGAGAAGGCGCCTTTCTCCCCCACAGCGCCACCGCTTGTGTTGTGCACTTCATTTTGAGACTGATCTGTAATTAAAATATACATCATTATTTTTTTTCAAATAGGGGCAAGTCACTAAATGTGTGCTTCAATGAAATTGCTCCCATAGCATGTTCTCTCATAGACTGCAGTTTAAAAAGTTAAACTTATTTCAGTTGATTAGATTTCTCCCACATTTATAGATTCAGTAGATCATTTTGGCCAACCAGCAGAAACATTCCCTGGTTTATATGTATCTTAATAAACACAATCACAAATAAAATATTAATCATATTTTTTGACATTTGTTTTGGCACAAATTACTCTCTTATATCGCCTATGACCACTTACAAGATTGACGGAAGCAAAAGTAGATTTTCAAATCTCTACATGATCCTCGTAACTCTTAAGTAGCAAACCACTTTTTTACCTAATAATGCATAAGTATAAAGGAGGTCCTGCCATCTCCATAGTTTTAAAAACATTTAAATATGTTTCATCTAAATTGGCTTTGGTTTAGATTCTACATGTCAGTTCATTTGTTTTTCTTTATTTCCCATAGAGGTTAACGTGAAGGTCTACCTTGGAATCCTACCCTAAGATCAAGCTAAAAGTTAAATAAAAATCTGTAGATACAGCAGTAAACTATACGGTATTTCTACAACCACTGTGTCAAATATAAGTTACATTTAAAACACCAGCGAACCACCTTCCAAAAAAACCTTTCTTCCTCAGCTGTTTTAGCAGACTGCACATATACTTTTAGCATTAGAAATTTTTGTTATAACTAAATTAAGCAAATTAATGAACTCAGTTGGCATTTGATATTACCTGTTCTCAGATGAAATGACGTATCAATTCCCTATCTTAACCTCCTCCCATTACTATTGTGGCTATCTTCTCCTTAATATATCTGCTTTTCAAAAAACAAAATTGCCCACTGATTTCCATGTTTTATAATATATATATATATATATATTATATATATATATATATATATATATATATATATATATGGAAGTGGCATAGTCAAAATGAAGACAATGGAGACCTTAGATCATGCCAGCTACCAATATATCTGGTTAAGCAGAAGATAGATCAGAGGTGTCTGGATTAGGTATTGACATCAATGCCAACATGGAGTCTCCAGAGAGACTAGTTAATCCAAGAAGTGTATCAAAGACTGACATACATAAGGAGGAAGGAGTCATGAATAAGGTAACATGAATCTTCAGCTCACAGACATGAGCTGCAAAAACAAATAATTTTATGCCACTTGGTGGTAAATAATTACCTAACTCTATCAGATATCATGAAAATTCTGAGCTGCTCAAAACTTTCTAAATACACTCCGTTGCACATAATAATCGCAACACAGGGGCCACCATGTGAGTTAGCAGATCGAGTGTGAGAGAGAAGAGCTTCCAGACAGTCTTCTGGTGGCATGACTGCCTTCTCAAAGAGAAAGCCATCTTGAGCTTTGTTTGACAGCATCCATAACTGTGGTGTATAAGTATTTTATGCTTTTATGCAAGTAGTTCTTATGTGATAAAGATATGTTGTTTTTTAAAATCATTTTAATCTTTCTAGAAATATTGGAGCCCAAGAGTGAAAAATACAATCAGACAATGAAATAGTACAGCGTCTTCCACATCCAGTGAATAAGGTATCCAGAGCATCGCCATATTTATCAGTCACAACAGACACAGAAACTGTTTCATTAGTGCTAATACAGGGAAGCAGAAAGGATGATATTTTAATAAGGCGATGCAAAATTATTTAAAGCGGATTCTAGCGTTACAGTTATTACAAAATACCCAGATCCAAAAAGTAAACTTGGTTTTATCTATTTAGCGAACATATGAATGTTCCTACAATTTGTTAGCACTTTAGCAGGATCTGGCTCTCCAGTTTTTGTTAAACTACATTGACTTCCATTGACTTGTTAAGGAACATTAGCTAAAGATTAACAATAGCTCCCTCGTTATTTTGGGAGGAAAAGAGAAATAAATGTGTTTCTCAATTAACAGAACCTAGACATTCAATTGGAATGGTTGACGCAAGGGTGCGCTGATACAGAAGCACACAAAACATTTACAATATATCTTTTAAACAGGTGCACTTTGTATTAAAATTATAAATATAATGGCAAAACACTAAAAGTGAAATCTGTTCAAACCTACTCCAAACTCTTTTAAGAAATCTCTTGTTTTATTATATGATGTCCTACATAAAAAAATCACAATAGGATCTTGATGAGCCCTGCGTTCTATCTTGTCATTTTCAGCCACAATGACAAAAAGCGCTATATGACAAGGGAAAATATAAGATGCTGGAATCTAAAGAAAACAAAAACACAATTTTGCTGTGGATGTTATCTGCCACTGTTCCATTACAATTTATTGCCGAAGACGAGAGGGAACACTCTATCTTGCTGGAGCAGAGGCTATACCTTGCAACTAGTACATGTTACAGCTATTCAATTTATTGTATTAATGGCTCTCTGCTCCCCTATCGTCTACGGCTTTTAAAGAGGATAACAAATTGCTTGCTGACTGTACTCTTGTGTTTTTGATTTCCTAAATATATTCCTATCAACGCTAATGCAGAAATCCATACAATTGTTCCATAGAATATTTGACCTACTATAAAACAGGAGTTTATTTCTTTTAAAAAAACAAAGTTTTATAGCAGCACTACATAATTGCTGCTTTGATCTCAATTCGTTCTCATTGCACTCAGTCAAATGTGGTTATTTTTCTTTGCATTTACAGTTATATCCACATAAACTGTGTATTAAATAGCTCAATTGCCCTTTAAGGTTAGAGAGAGAAAGAGAACGGGATCCATTGTACATTTAACAGGTTTGGGTTAACTACCTTAACATCCTTCGTGATGTAAATGCAATTAACCTAGTTAGTACAGTCACACTCAAATGTAAAGTTTTAATAAATCTTTTATTTTGCAAGTTTTATGCAACGAGTATTGCTTTAAATCCAAATATCATAGCATTACAAATACATTGTGGTTTCTGCAAACAGTTACATATGAAAACAAAGTTGTGTTTATTTTCCATTACTTGGCAAGTGATATCTGTGAGTGTAAAAGTGTTTGAAGAGAAAGATAAAAGGAGCAGAGAAAGGTAAAGTACGTCCTAGGTGAGAATTGAGAGTGCGCGTCCGTACGTCTGCCTGTCTGTCCGCCAACAACAGCTCACGTTGCTGCTTTAGGCTACTATAAATGAGTGTACAGAGAAGTTTAAGAGGCTCTGTCTCTTGTGTAGGTCACAACAGGATTTCGCAGAACAATATCATAAAGTGAGTTCACACAATTATTTGTAGTGAATTATAGTCCAGTAAAATAAGCAAAACCTCTACGTGGGTAACAGAAGGGTGAGTGATCATACCCGGTCTCTGGTCATATAACTGGTCCAGGGGAACCAAGTGGAAGTGTAGTTTTCAAACTAGAGTTCAGAATAAGCTCTTCCATTTGATGGCATTCCTCTATTTTTGTAAGCCTTTTCCAAAACAGTGGGATAACAGATTTTTTTGTTTTTAATATTAGACATGGTATGTTAATCGATAACAGCCACATCATTGGTGTTGTGCTCAGACAGCAGGTATCATAGTACTACATTACATGATCTTTTATGATGATCTAATTATTTTGTAAGGACCTTGCTTGAATGAGGCCAGTCACAGAAAACTAATCTAAAAGGTAAAATGCATAATTTGGTTGTGTAAGGAGTTGTCTGGAGAGTTACCAGGAGAGCTGTGGTTTCAGCTCCCTCACATCACTATCCACAATGAAGGTCCAACACTGGCAGGTTTCTCCAACAAGGTGCCATTTCCCAACATGTACATGGCTACCTCTTATTGTTTTTTTGAAGAAGTCAGGCCTGAGCTAACAAAGTTGAATGTGTAAGGATGCTTTGTACAAATCTGTTTCACTACACATCATACAGCGACTGCCAAGCTCTTCCTGCAGCAGAAAATGTATAATGAAATCAAGGAAACTAAACTCAACTCTCCTGCAAACCCTCCTTACAACCAGTGGCGAAACTACCGGGGTCGCAGGGGTCACGACTGCGACCGGGCCCTAGAGTTCTGCTAGTCAGGGGACCCAAGGGGTGCCGAGCGGTTGCTGAAAACGACCACTCGGCACCTCTTGGGCCCCCCTGACTGACAGAACTCCAGGACTCCTCTGCTTCCCGCCGTTGCTGCTGCCACCGCCTGACTCAGCGATGCCCAGACTGAAGTTTTGGGAGTGTGAGGCGTCTGTCTCGGGTGCCGGCGCTTCACACTGAGCGCCGGCATATGACGTCATGTGAAGCTGTGCGCCGCGGAACAGAGGTCTCCGGCCCCCACCACAGTAAGTGACCTACAAAGGGGGGGGAGGGAGTAGGGAGGGAGTGGGTAGATCGTGAGAAGGGGGAGAGAGGGTAGATCTTGAGAGGGGGTAGGAGGGAGAGGGTAGATCGTGATAATGAGGGTTAGGGAGGAGAGAAGGTAGATAGTGAGAAGGGGGTAGATGGTTGGGTGGGGTAACAGATTCTCGCACCGGGCCCTGAGGTTTCTAGTTACGCCCCCGCTTACAACCCTCCCTTTAATGTATCAACCCAAGAGCGATTTTAACTTATCAGTTTTTGAAAATCATTAGCGTTTACAAAGTTAGGACATTAACTTCTTCAAAAAAGCAATTAGAGGTAGCCATGTACATGTTGGGAAATGGCACCTTCTCAACAGAACTGAAAAAGCAATAAATGCAATAAAAAAATGAAACATAATAGACAATTGTTTATGTGCAACTGACCTCTCTGTGCAAGCAATACATAGTAGCTACCCTCTTCAGATGTAACTTGACCAATGATGACAATGGTCCCAAAATGCTTTTGATTCTGATTTTACATATGTTCTGGTTAGCACGTAAATCTGATATCACCTGCCTTGCTATGAGTTTCATTTCATGGGATACCATGTAGACATCTTCTAGTAGTTCTAGTTCTGGTAGTTAATCATCTTGCAAACCTTGAGGGAATTCTTAATTTACATTTACATGAAAAGTAATATTCATGTAAGGTTACTATACAAAGCAAAGCAAATAAAAACACTGATCAATACATTTTTCATTTCTTGGATGTGGATCAAAAGATTTTTTTTTTTTTAAATCCAGATTTACAGGCATTTTGAGGAATGTGCTTTATTTCTTATTGGTTTCACAAATAAATGGAAAAACAAGTAGAAAACTATATATTCAACATTGCTTAAAATTCAGGAAAAACGCATACAGAATGCGAAGGACAGATCTAGACTACACTGTTTTATTAAGATAGAATGTAAAAAATGAATGACGATTTGGGATTGTTTGTTTTGTTCAATCAATGCTAACAAATCATTGTATTTATCGTTTTTGGGATTGGTAGGAAAGGAGTGCTAGGATTATTATTATTATTAAAATTATATATTTATGTAATAAATGTGCATAATCAGTTCAATAAAATAAGAGACAATCCTTTTGCCAATATTAAAATACAATTGTAGTATAAAAAAACAATACATGGGAATGTACTGCTAAAAGTCAATGTACTTATTGCATAAATTGCAATAAAACATTTTATGATAAAGAAACTTTGCACAGAGACAGGTTAACACAGGAGACAATACCAAGAGACATTTTCACATCTAAATAATCCAAATAAAGACACTCACGTTTGTTACAATTTACATACCTGCCTGAAGTCCTGTTGCCTTTATCCATGACAGCAGTGACTCTGAATTACATTACATTTTCTGTGTTTTAAGTAATACATGCAACAATGAATTACTAAGTGATCTTGTTGAAATGAAACAAACCCGCCTTTTACAGGGCTGTGTGTATTACGGACAAGAAAAAAGTTCATGTATTTCACCCACTGATTTTATGATGCTTAAAAAAAACCCAGCAAATTTGACTTTGCAAAGTCAAACATTGCCAGAGGTGTAATTGCTGCTATGTCCATTGAAGCCAAACATGACGTGTTTAACTTGAGTAGATCCGCCTGGCCAGGCATAACTATTCCACCGCATTAACTTGTTGTGTTTCCATGTGCTCAAACTCAACAAGCCGTTTTACAAATGTGTTTCCCCTAAATGATCCTCTTGTGCCTTATGTTTTAACTGAAAACTGATCCATTTATATCATGATTATTCTACCAGAAAAAATATGCCAAATAAACATTTCCAGAACAATGGCATATATGCAAAATGATTTCTTCTTAGACAAAAATGATTGTTTGAAGACTCTGTTTTATTATTATTATGATCACTATTATTATTATCATTATTATGATGACTTTGACACAAGGTTCACATGGTTTTATGAAAGGAACAGTTTTCAAGAAATTAATTAGACTTTGTATTCAATTAATTTAGTACTGGATCTCCTTTTTAGTGCAGAGGTATTTTGTTAAGATTTAGACATCAGCAAATATATACTTTGGGGAAGAATTAATTAACTGATTGCCTTCCTATAGAAACGAGTGTATGGTTTGTATGTAATTATGACATCATGCTGGAAAGGATATTAAGTATCAATGCTGATTAAAAGGTTATTGTCGCCAACCTCACCTAGTTTATATTTTTAAGTTAAAGTCAAGGAAGCTTTGTGATGCTGTGGCCTGTACTACAGTTATGAAACACGTTCATAGCCTAGCTGCCTCCTTCTCTTCAATTTGCTTGAAGCTATTTGCCATGTCTGAAGGGCATAAGCCAAGCATCCAGCATCATGTGAAGCAAAGCAGTGCACTGACAGAGAGAGACCTCAGAAAATCAATGCTGTCTGGGGTCAGCTACAATTCCGGAGCAGAAATCCTCAAAATAATTAGGTCTACACTGAGAGAAGCAGGAAAGATATGATGATATCTCTATAGATGTGCTGCCCTAAAGTGTAAATAATACAATGAACCACTGTCATTTTTGGTCTTTCATACAGTATTCACTGTTGAGTTGCACTTTGTCAAATGTAGCATGTTTCACTTATTCATTAGAAAAGTGTTTTTTGTAATTTTGTAACTTCATAAAATCAGATCACACTTTTCATGTGTTCTGGAAAATGTTGTGCAAGTGAAAATGTTTGCACAGATATATTGTGTACAGATTTACTATGATGAATTGATGATTTCATATACGGTAATCACTTGGTAATGTGTGCTTTCTACAATCTGAGTAAAAAAAATTCCCTAGATGCCCAAGCCTTGTCCATTTTTTCCTCTCTTACTACCCACAATTTAAATGGTCCCAGACCAGTCCATGGTCCCAGACCAGTCCATGGTCCCAGACCAAGCAAACATATCTTTATGTTTCCACTTAAAGAAGTTATTAGGCAAACATTTAACACCCAGTTATGTCTTCTTCATTATTTTCTCAGCTTGTGATGTTCCTTCACATGAGATGTTCAGGCCAATAGTATACATACTATAGCATACACAAGTATACATTTTTAGTAGGAGGGTGAACAGATAAAGGCAGATACATGTCTACATGTAGCAGATTCTACACTTTAGGAAACAAAGAAGTTTAACTTTTCCTTTCTCCTTTTCTTAAATTTCTTGTCAAGTTGCTAGAAAATATCTTAATCCAAACAGGGACAGAACCATTAGCTTTATGGGAAGCATGGTTTTCCTGGCAACTGCAATACTTCATGGTACTAGAAACATAATTTTCTGTTATAGCTACAAATATTGCCAGATGTTTCCAGAATGCATGCTAGAGCCATCCACTTTAATTAGGGCTACCAGGTAACCTCTGGCTTGGAGACTGAGCTGGGTGCACAGCAGTGCAGTCCACTAAAGCTGTAATCATCCATACAATATCTTTTTTTTCATGTAGCTGCGCATCACTGACCATAGCAATTACTAGAGGAATTCCAGGAGTATCTTTAGACCTGTATCTCACATATATTGTCAATCGAATTATTAGTTCTTTTTTAATGTAGGGAGTCACCCCCTGTTCTTGTATAGCAGATGCTTAGGCTTCAGGTTTAGTAACTTTAAGAAGTCACATCAAAACCTAAACAAGAACAAGTCACATTCTGAAATATATGTAATCCTAATTATTACACATGCAACCCATGAATTCTGGTGTTTTGTTACTTAATTTGTCACAGTGCTATATGCAGAAATAGTTAACACTGATTAAAAACTGATTTTACCTCATTTTGTTCCAATAAACATTAATTTATCTGGAGGCAAACCTGGAGGCCATTGTTGTCAGTGATATTTTGGGTGACATTTCCCACTCAACCACCACACTGAGCCGATTCTTTATGGCAATACTAATGAAGTCTGTTCATCCATAGACGTTCATTGGTCAGTGTGTCAGGCTAGGTGATTGAGCCATTCTGTTATTACCATGGACAGTATGTATAATGTTTTTTATTAATCTGAGACTAGCACTAGATGTGAGCTCTCCTTTAATGAATATCATAAAACTAGCCTTTTATGTGACAGCTGTCATCTTTATGCTGCACTGTAGGTTTTAATGGATTGCCTCCTCCTAACATTGTTATACTTGTGACTGTGATCTGAGTTACTGACCAAACCCTACTAACCGAAATAAGACAGCAATTCCTGGATTTTAAACATTGTATCCATGGTGTCAGAGAGCGAAGGCTCAGAACACCGGTTATAGTTTTGACCACAGGTATACAGTGGCAAAAAAGTAAATGAGCCCTTTGGAATTATCAGCATTTATGGCCTCAGGGCAGGGACAGCATGCCATCATCGAGGGGACAATGAATTCCCAAGTTTATCAAGGTATCATACAGGATAATGTCGGGATGGCTGTTAGCCACCTGAAGCTAACTAGAACTTGGGTGATGCAGCAAAACAATGACCCAAACTAAATCTACTACAGAATGTCTTAAAACTAAGATTGGAGGTAATTTCTGACAAATGAGGTTCAATGAGTCATTTAATCCAAGGGTTCACTTACTTGAGAATGTTTAATGGGTCTTCAACAAAGACATGAAATATTAACATTGTCTGCGTGTTATTAGCTTAAGCCCTTTGTGTTTGTCTATAATTGTGACTTTGATGTACATCATTTCACATTTTATTGACAATGAATGCAGAAACCTGGTAATTTCACATCATAACATGCTTGCTATTCTTTTTATCACTATTCAGGATCCTTTAAATAATAGTTATCCACCTACCTGTCTAAACCCAAATTGCATAGCTATCATTTAAAGAATGACATACCACCATCAACTAAACCTCCCTTATGTTCTGTCTCAGATAACACCCCTCCAGCTAACTTCACTATAAAGATGGCCTGGTTACATGTACACCAAAATGTTTCAGCATTTCTTTAATGTAACCACGTAATGTCCCTATAGCCATAAAGATATGTTCACAAAATAAGGTTTTCAAGATGACCCTTTGGAAGTATTACTACAACCATGGATTTTTTGCAGTGTCAATCAGATCTTCCTGTATCTGCACGGGAGATCAGACTGTCTGAGGAAAAAAATGGGCTCTACCGTGGCAGCAGAAGCCTGCTCCAAGCTAACACTTCTAGTGGAATGGTGCTCAGTATGAGTGCTGGTACACCTTCATTGTTTGAATGCTCAATGTTGTGTCAATGCTGGCACCGAAGGAGAAGAATAAAGACCCAGGATGGTCTGTCCAAACACTCCTGGGATTTCTGATCACACCACCTGCTACCTTCCCTGCCTTCTGATCATAGGTTAATCAGCACAGTCAATATTAGATGCAGAAGCAAACAAGTGGAACAAAAATGTTTGGTCAATAAAATTGAAAAAACAGCAAAATAAAATAAAAAATGTTAGGAGGATACAATTATTTATATGGCAAAGACTGCAAAAAAACAATAATTGTTAAAAAAAGAAAATACTAGTAACTATATAATATACACCAATACCAATTGTCCTTACCAATATAAGCAGAAAAATATATCCTACATATACAGTACCTCACAAAAGTGAGTACACCCCTCACATTTTTGTAAATATTTTGTTATATCTTTTCATGTGACAACACTGAAAAAATGATAATCTGCTACAATGTAAAGTAGTGAGTATACAGCCTGTATAACAGTGTACATTTGCTGTCTCCTCAAAATAACTCAACACACAGCCATTAATGTCTAAACCTTGGCAACTAAAGTGAGTACACTGAGTACACCCCTAAGTAGAAATGTCCAAATTGGGCCCAATTAGCCATTTTCACTCCTCTGTGTCATATGACTCGTTAGTGTTACAAGGTCTCAGGTGTGAATGGGGAGCAGGTGTGTTAAATTTGGTGTTACTGCTCTCACACTCTCTCATACTGGTCACTGGAAGTTCAACATGACACCTCATGGCAAAGAACTCTCTGAGGACCTGAAAAAAAGAATTGTTGCTCTACATAACGATGGCCTAGGCCAGTGATGGCGAACGCGTGGCACGCGTGCCGCTAACAAAAGAATAGACGAACCACGAAAGGACAACAAATAACGAAAAACAACGACGAAACAGAAAGCACCACAGAGGAACGAGTCAGAAACACAGAACTTTCATTAGTTTTTAAGTACCAAACCAAAAACAAACCACACAAAGACAAAAGAACAAAATTGCGCACGCCGAGCCGGTACCTCTGTGGCCCACGCCCGCCGACTAACACTGGTAATATTGTGTGGATTGCGTGTATATGTGTGGACTTGCGTATATATGTGTGGGCCTATTGGTGATATATGTGTGGATTGCGGTGGTATGTGTGACATTATTAGACTATAGTAATGTTGTGGATTTGGTATCATATGCCTGTGGTTATAAGCTTGTATACTATGTAGCTGAATGCGTGTATATGTTGGATTTAGCCGTGATATATGCTATGACATTAGTCGTATTATGTGTGGCATGAGTTATTATATGCTGTGGATGGTGTAGTATGTGTGGATTGCGTGCTATAATATGTTGTGGATTGGCCCTGCTATATGCTGTAGTGGATTTTGCCGCTGTATATGTGTTTGCTGGATTGGTGACTATAATGTGTGTGGATTGGTTCTTTATAAGTTGTGGATCTGGTGGATATTGTGTGGATTGGTGTAATGTGCTGGATGGTAATATATGTTGATTGGTATATATGTGGATGTGGATTTGGTATATAGTGTGAATTTGCGCTGTATATGTGGGTTTGCGTGTATATGCATGGCATTAGCTGTATATGTGTGGATTGGTATATATGTGGGATTGGTATGTAATATGTGTGGCATTGGATAGACTATATGTGTGGCATTGCGTGTCATATGTGCTGTGGCATTGCCGTGTTATATGTGTGGATTGGTGTATATGTTGTGGCATTGGTATATATGTGGTGGGAATTGGTATATGTGTGGCATTGCGGATGATATGCTGCGCCTGGTATTGCATTACCTTACTTATTGTGTGAGGAATTGGGGTATATGTGTGGTTTGGTGTATATGTAAAAGTGTGGATTGGTATATATTGTGCGATTATAAGATAGTCGTTGATTGCCCAAACAGTGCTATATGTGCTATGGCAATTGGCTATATATGTGCCTGCCGTTCTGGTGTATTATAGTGTGGCATGGTGTATGTGTGGATTGCGTATTATATTGATGTGGATTTGGTGTATATTGTGTGGATGGTTGTATATGTGTGCGGATTGGTGTATATGTGGGGGATTGGTGCTATATGTGCCTGGATTGGTGTATATGTGTGGATTGGTGTATATGTGTGGTTGCGTGTATATGCATGATTAGTGAAAATATATGTGTAAGGATTGGTGTATATTGTGGATTTGCGCTGCTAATATTGTTGATTGGTTGTAATATGTGTGATAGGATTGGTGTATATCTGATGGATTGGTGTATATGTGTGTGGATTAGGTATATATGTGTGGAATTGGATGCTATGATGTGTGGATTGGTGTATATGTGTGGATTGGATATATTATGTAGTGGATTGCGCTGTATATGTGATGGTCTTGCATGTATATGTTGGATTGGATATATAGTGAAATGGTGATTGGTGTATATGTTCGTCGGATTGGTGTATATGTGTGGATTGTATGTGTATATGTGTGGATTGTATGTGTATGTGTGTGGATTGGTGTATATGTGTGGAAATAAAATAATCTCTTTCTATTAATATGTTATATTGATGCATACTGTTGTGTATAGTCATTTTGTACCGAAAAAACGTCCTCTCCATGTTTAATATGCAGTGTTGGCACTTTGAGGTCTGCAACTTGTTTTGATGCACAAAAATGGGCACTCAGGCCCAAAAACGTTCGCCATCACTGGCCTAGGCTATAAGAAGATTGCCAAGACCCTGAAACTGAGCTGCAGCAAGACCATACAGCGGTTTCACAGGACAGGTTCCACCCAGAACAGGTCTCGCCACGGTCAACCAAAGAAGTGCACGTGCTCAGAGTCATATCTAGAGGTTGTCTTTGGGAAATAGACGTATGAGTGCTGCCAGCATTGCTGCAGAAGTTGAAGGGGTGGGGGGTCAGCCTGTCAGTGCTCAGACCATACGCCGCACACTGCATCACATTGGTCTGCATGGCTGTCGTCTCAGATGATGCACAAGAAAGCCCACAAACAGTTTGCTGAAGACAAGTAGACTAAGGACATGGATTACTGGAACCATGTCCTGTGGTCCGATGAGACCAAGATAAACTTATTTGGTTCAGATGGTGTCAAGCCTGTGTGGCGGCAACCAGGTAAGGAGTACAAAGACAAGTGTGCCTACAGTCAAGCATAGTGGTAGGGGGAGGTAGGGGAGCACAAGGTCATCCACCAGCTCTGTAATTTCGTCATGGAGGACTCCAGTGGCAATCTGTAAAGCTCTGGTGAACTCCATGCCCAAGTGGGTTAAGGCAGTGCCTTAACCCTCTTGGGCATGGAGTTCACCTTAATAATGAGTTATAAAAAAAACTATGTAAGGAATCCGAGGTAGCCCTTCAGACCATAAATAAATGTGAGGTATTACTGTAACCAGAGAATGTTGCTGAACCTGACATATACTCTGTAGATGGAATCTAAGCAAAACTGCAAAGAAAAGTTTCTATTTTGGAATATTTCTTAACACTAATAATTATTACATAGAGTACATACAAATGCCATACACACACAATAAAACAGATTCTCTTGCCTATTTAAGGCCCTACTTGTCCTGAAAAAACACCTCTAATTTGTGTGGGTACACAAAACATGAAAAAGGAGAATCATAACTTAACAGGCATACAATAAAAATGGCAAAAGATTTGACTGTAGAGTAAAAAAACCTTTGGTTATGAAAGTTTAAAATCCATGTGTATAGGGTCATTATTGACAAATCAACACAAAACTTCACTTTGGTTTTATCTTTTTAAAAAAATAGGATCATGTTTTTTCTTTGTAGATTTGCGGGGTCAGCTGCACTTATAAGTAACATCTGCATTCTCATAGCCCATTCTGTGATAAATAAGGTTTCTTATTTCCTCTGTATATTCTACACCCTGTTGTTTCTGGAGACAGAAATATACTTTAGAGGTATTTAACCCGTCACTTGCTGTAACATAGATGTACCTATAAATCTATTAGTATATGAGCTGTGGCATCACTGCAGAGATGGAATATAAAGGTTACAAACAACTAGTAACAGATGTGTAACTATAGATATAACCTTGGAGTTCCATCCACCTACCTACAAAAATAAAGTAATACCGTATATAGCGCACTATTAAAATTATTACTTATTTCCAGGAGATATAAATGTTTCCATAATTCATAGACTCATCATATTAAACAAACTTTCAGCACATTTGTCAGTGTTCTAGTAGGTTGGCAGGTATTTTTTGCTTCTAGTATCAAAAACCTTCTGGGAGAGGTAAATAAATGGTTATTTTCTTGTTTAATAGCAAGGAGAGAAACCCTGACAGGACACAGCAGAAGTCTGATTCTACTTGTTTGCAGTAGCAGCTGCTATGCAATTCATGGAAGGACAAAGGGAGGGAGCAAAGTGTGCACTTTGACTCAACCCTGCTGTGGGTCAAATCCCAGCTGGAGGGGTCAGAGGAGAACATGGCACGTGCCCTGATGGTTTTAAGGTTTTTTTTTCGTTATCCCATAATGTTTTATAAGCATACTTCTCTCTGCATCAAGCCACCTCAACACCTCAATGTTTATCTTGCCGTTTCCCCGTTACTAATTATTAGACATGAATTAGTCAACCTTGTGATTTATTTCATGATTACATTTGTTCTAAATCTATCATTATGAATAGCTTGTCTCCTATTCGGTGGGGGTTATGAACACCGCACTGCAGGTAGATTGCTTTTTATCTATTAGACATACAAAGATTCCTGCTGCCTTAAAAGCACAGCACAGCTCCACATTTATAATCCGCTAAAAAATTTGTGGCGTTCATAAGCAAGGGTAAAAATTGTTGCTTTGCTAACTAATTGGTCAGCTGTGGGACAGAAACACATGTCCAATCAATTAATTAAGTACCCAAATCCTTTTAATGTCCCAAATATCCAACATGTGTTCGTGGCTTGTTTACCATTAATGTTGGCTTCCCACATTTCATATACTCTACATGGTAAATGTAAGCTGTCCTCCATATCAGGATTTTTGTTTTCAGAAGCACACACATACTGTAAAAGGGCAGGGGTAGCCATTCCATTCCCCTTAGAACTGTTAGTTTAAATCTCATCCTTTGTGACTAAAGCATCAACTTCACTCATCCCTCCAGATGACCCTAAATAACCCTAAATAAAGTAATATTTTCTGTTGTTTCATTTTTCTGATGTTGGACTTGATGCTAGAATATGGTTCATACAAGCTGAAGAATTATACTCAGGATTTATGAGAAGATATGCTGTTTTTGTAGTACAAATTTAACATGTTAAGGTATATGTAAGCCATTTTGTCACAGAGACTCGCTATCAATTAAAGTTAAGCTGGCAAAGGCCTTAGCTCTAACCAAGGCTCTGCCCAAATAGGACACAAACTATTGAAACAACTAGCTTGTAGTTCTGTCTTTTTAAATATGATTTAAGAAATTGTTGTATATGTAGAATAAATATACAGAGAATATACGTTCATGGAAAACAAGCCATCTTTATGTGCAGCCTTTGACCCCCTGATTGATGAAATAATATAAGATAAAACACTTAAAAGCTGTTTCTTTCAAGCATAAATGTTGACATTTTTTATTTTATGCATCTCTTTAACTTTCTCTCGGAAAAGGTAAGCTGGACTGGGCTACCAACATAATGTCTACATAATGTGTTAAGTCCTACAGTTATCCGAGGCCTATATTGTTTTGTGAACACATTGCATTTATTACATTGTTTTTACTTGAAAAGCTTCTACAACTATTTACTGTATGAAACGTAGCAAAAATAAGGCCAAACTGTGGATTTACACATATAGCGCATTGGGTTGGTGTGGGCTTGACTCCTGGTTCTCCCCCACTCTGTAAGAAGGAGAAGGAGTGAGAGCCAGGGATATAAGCCAACTAAAAATACTCTAGTCCCTACCATTGTGTTTGTGTTTTCCTTGAAGTATGCTGTACCATGCAGGTATCTAGCAGGTAAGTTCAGATCCCTCACAAGTTCAGAGAAATGTTTAAACACACATTACTATGAGTTGTATTGCTCTTTAATACAGTTGGACTGGTTCCCATAGTTTTCCATGTGTTTTTGGATATTATTATTATTATCTTTTATTTATATAGCACCAACAGTTTACGCAGTATTTGAGAGCTCATTGCTCAACCTCATTGGTATATATATATATATAATATATATATATAAATATATTTAATATTCATTAATATCTTTTTTATAATACACCAATTCAAGCCATAACATTATGACCACCTGCCTAGTATTGTGTAGATACCTCCTTTGCCATTTTTAAGATGCTCTGGCCCAGTTGTCTAGCCATCACAATTCGGCTGTTGTCAGTCGCTCAGATCTTTACGCTTGCCCATTTTTCCTGCTTTTAACACAGCAACTTTAAGGACGAAATGTTCACTTGCGGCCTAATATATCCCACCCACTGACAGGTGCCATGATAACAAGATTATCAGTGTTATTCAGTATTCTCTTCACCTGTCAGTGGTCATATTGTTATGGCTGATCGCTGTGTGTATATAGATATACATACATACAAAACGTTTTAATTTTGGTAAATAACCCTCTCGTACTTCTTAATAAAACCTAGGTTACAGTGTTTTCAATAAAGTAGAGCATTTCTATACCCTTCTAGATTCTAGATTCAGCAATTGATCTTATATTTAAGGTACACACTGTCAGTACAATTGAACCATAGAAAGGGAAGAAATTCTGTAAATGTAATTTCTGCCATAAGCTGTTCTGCAAAAAAGGAGAATTATGTACTGTTTTATATAAATATAAGGTATTGACACTCAGGTGCCCCTCCCAATTCCTAGCTGTTTTATGTCCTATAAAAATGAATGCATTTTCAAATGGAACATAAATGTGAAAAATGCATGGTACGTAAAACGATATCCAGAAAGCGCAGGAGCTCCTCCATGTGGCAGAGAAAGTCAACGGCACACTGAGCACTAATAAACATACAGTATTTAGTAGACAGTGGCGACTCTAGAAACAATATATAGGGGGGGCACACAAGATACCACAGTCAAACTGGGGGGGCATTCATAATTTCCAAAAGTAATGTGCTATGGAATTATACTTTTGTTATTGGGCTAAAATAATACTTGGTCATTCAACATGGGAAGCCTGAAGCCACAATTGAGTGCGACTAATGCTTGAAATAAATATTATAACACAATAAATAACTTTTCCACTAAATTATTTCAGGGCCTTGAACGTTTTGTCCCCTGAAGTCACTACAACTTCAGGAGGGCATTTTATCTCTGGATACATATAAATTAAATAATTCCTACTCTAAGTTAAGTGCCAGGAACAGATGACCAAACACACACACCAACACAGGCTCTGTCACACCAACACCCAGACACACACCAGGACAGGCTCTGCCACACAGACACCCAAACACATCAGGACAGGCTCTGACACATTGACACCCAAACACATCAGGACAGGCTCTGC
>VKOC01016095.1:0-70000 GCA_009364415.1 Spea multiplicata
ATCTGCAGTGTAACTGTATTGGTCCAATGGGGGAATTTTTTTTAACCCCCTGTAGATTTTTTAAAAATCCCATTTGCTATGTATTGGGCTAATATTTGGGGCGCTATAGCTTTAAATTTTTCCACAGTAAAAATGCACCATATTCTCAGAAATAATAGAGGGGCATTTGTTTGAGATATCTGCAGTGTAACTGTATTGGTCCAATGGGGAATTTTTTTAACCCCCTGTAGAATGTTGAAAAATGGCAGTTGCTGTCTACTGGGCTGATATTTGGGGCGCTATAGCTTTAAATTTCCACAGTAAAAATGCACCATATCCTCAGAAATAATAGAGGATGGTGTGTTTGAGATACTTGCACTGTAACTGAATTGGTCCAATGGAGGAATTTCTTTTAACCCTCTGTAGAATGCTGAAAAATGCCAGTTGCTATGAATTGGGCTAATATTTGGGGCGCTATAGGTTTAAATTTCCACAGTAAAAATGCTCCATATTCTCAGAAATAATAGAGGGGCATGTGTTTGAGATATCTGAAGTGTAACTGTATTGGTCCAATGGGGGAATTTTTTTTAACCCCCTGTAGAATGTTGAAAAATGGCAGTTGCTGTCTACTGGGCTGATATTTGGGGCGCTATAGCTTTTAATTTCCACAGTAAAAATGCACCATATTCTCAGAAATCATAGAGGGGCATGTCTTTGAGAAATATGCAGTGTAACTGTATTGGTCCAATGGGGGAATTTTTTTTAACCCCCTGTAGAATGTTGAAAAATGGCAGTTGCTGTCTACTGGGCTGATATTTGGGGCGCTATAGCTTTAAATTTCCACAGTAAAAATGCACCATATTCTCAGAAATAATAGAGGGGCATGTGTTTGAGATATCTGCAGTGTAACTGTATTGGTCCAATGGGGAATTTTTTTTTAACCCCGTGTAGAATGTTGAAAAATGGCAGTTGCTGTCGACTGGGCTGATATTTGGGGCGCTATATCTTTAAATTTCCACAGTAAAAATGCACCATATTCTCAGAAATCATAGAGGGGAATGTATTTGAGAAATATGCAGTGTAACTATATTGGTCCAATGGGGGAATTTTTTTTAACCCCCTGTAGAATGTTGAAAAATGGCAGTTGCTTTCTACTAGGCTGATATTTGGGGCGCTATAGCTTTAAATTTCCACAGTAAAAATGCACCATATTCTCAGAAATTATAGAGGGGCATGTGTTTGAGATACTTGCACTGTAACTGAATTGGTCCAATGGAGGAATTTCTTTTAACCCTCTGTAGAATGCTGAAAAATGCCAGTTGCTATGAATTGGGCTAATATTTGGGGCGCTATAGCTTTAAATTTCCACAGTAAAAATGCACCATATTCTCAGAAATAATAGAAGGGTGTGTGCTTGATATATGTGCAGTGTAAATATATTGGTCCAATGGGGGAACTTTTTTTAACCCCTGTAGATTTTTGAAAAATCCCATTTGCTATGTATTGGGCTAATATTTGGGGCGCTATAGCTTTAAATTTCCACAGTAAAAATGCACCATATTCTCAGAAATAATAGAGGGGCATGTGTTTGAGATATCTGCAGTGTAACTGTATTGGTCCAATGGGGGAATTTTTTTTAACCCCGTGTAGAATGTTGAAAAATGGCAGTTGCTGTCTACTGGGCTGATATTTGGGGCGCTATAGCTTTAAATTTCCACAGTAAAAATGCACCATATTCTCAGAAATCATAGAGGGGCATGTGTTTGAGATATCTGCAGTGTAACTGAATTGGTCCAATGGAGGAATTCCTTTTAACCCTCTGTAGAATGCTGAAAAATGCCAGTTGCTATGAATTGGGCTAATATTTGGGGCGCTATAGCTTTAAATTTCCACAGTAAAAATGCACCATATTCTCAGAAATAATAGAGGGGCATGTCTTTGAGAAATCTGCAGTGTAACTGTATTGGTCCAATGGGGGAATTTTTTTTAACCCCCTGTAGAATGTTGAAAAATGGCAGTTGCTGTCTACTGGGCTGATAGTTGGGGCGCTATAGCTTTAAATTTTCACAGTAAAAATGCACCATATTCTCAGAAATAATAGAAGGGTGTGTGCTTGATATATGTGCAGTGTAAATATATTGGTCCAATGGGGGAACTTTTTTTAACCCCTGTAGATTTTTGAAAAATCCCATTTGCTATGTATTGGGCTAATATTTGGGGCGCTATAGCTTTAAATTTCCACAGTAAAAATGCACCATATTCTCAGAAATAATAGAGGGGCATGTGTTTGAGATATCTGCAGTGTAACTGTATTGGTCCAATGGGGGAATTTTTTTTAACCCCATGTAGGATGTTGAAATATGACATTTATCAAGTACTGCGCTGATATTTGGGGTGCTATATCTTTAAATTTCCACAGTAAAAATGCACCATATTGTAAGATATTATATAGGGGTGTATATGTGAGATATGTGCAGCGTGAATATATTGGTCCAATGGTGGAATTTTGTAATATATGCAGAAATGCTAGAAAATGTAATTTGCTGGATATGAGCGGATATTTAGCTTTAATTTGTTTAATAAACGTATCTAATTTTGCAGGGAGATATATTTGTGTGAGAACTCTGTAAAATCCACCCAGAATTGTAACATTATATGATTATTATCACGTTTGCAGGTCTAATGCACCTTTTGCTAATCTAAAGAAAAAGCTTCTGATGGCATGACCACTGATTTGAAAGTGTCTGATAGCTTGACTCCAGCTGTTTTGGGGACCCCGGGAAAAATAGGCAAACTGGGTCAAAGCCGTTCTTATCTGCTGCCAAATTCCATGTTTATATGTTACATAAGTAGTTATGTAACCAAGTAACACATTGAGAACTAGAATTATATATTTTACTTACACGACGTCATTTATAAACCCACTTTCTGCGGTCTTTACACACATTCTTGTAATTTTAGGGCCGAAAAGCTGTGGAGTAAATTTATATGCGCCACACATTTTGAGGTAATAGAAAAGAGTGACATAGGGGAGGAAAGCGGGATGAGTATGGATGGGGCCAAATAAGGGACTGTCCCTCCAAAGAGAGAAACCTGGTAGGTATATTAGAACTGTAGGCTGGCATGTGCGGTACCGACAACTTTTTCCTGTAGCTAACCGCACACACACTGTACTTCAGTACCTGATATAAGAGGATAAGCGCGCATGCGCACAATAAAGCCCGCTACAAGCGGGTTCACTGAATCTCTAACTGAACGCAAACGCAGAGTTCGATTGGCCACTCGGTTTGCGCATGCACCTAGCTTTTGCGACCTGGTCAATGTACGCATGCGCAATCACCTCTTGGCTCGGGTTGTGCGAAGCAGGCCGCGCATGCGCATTGTCCCCGGTTGGTCGGCCGCCCGGCCCCGGGGAGAGTGTCGTCTCCATGGGAGGATGAAGGAGATGGTCGGAGGCTGCTGCGTGTGCTCGGATGAGAGGGGCTGGGCCGAGAACCCTCTGGTTTATTGTGACGGACACGGGTGCAATGTGGCCGTTCATCAAGGTAGGGCAACTGTTTTAGGAGGAGGGGCGAGTTCTGACAGGAGGGTGGGGGCTAACACTTAGCGGTGGGGTAATTAGCAGCGCAAAAGGTGCACTAAGGGAGTGCGGATGGTTCCGCTGTGTAACCGAGGGAGGTTTGACACGAGTTACAGTAGCAAGGGGTATACTTGAAGGGTACGGGGCAAAGACAGAAGAGCTGGTGGTATTATAACAGCTGGTGGGGTGGTCCTTATGGGAGGGGGTAATAAAACGGGGGACATAGAAGAGATTGTGCGGCAGTATTAGGGGGTAAATGCAGGGTCTCCAGTGTAGGCACAGGAGGGAGGTGTGTTGTAGGGTATTATGGGGTAGATCCATTGTAAGTGGAGTGACAGGTGAGAGAGTGACAGGTGCTGTCAGCTATTAGATGGTGGCTGAGAGGTGGATGTGTGTTGGCCGGTCGGTATGGGATGCTGTTTTGTTCAGTTGTACCTGTTTTGGGAATATTTGCCCCGAGGGGTCAGTTCTCCTGAAACAGGATGCGTTCATTGATGTTAATTGCAGGGCATGTCAGCCTTCAAGGTACATATGTGCACAAAGCATGTTAGACATTAAAGTATGTGTGTTGTGTGTACCCATGTGTCTTTATCTGTGATGGTGTTTCTTTACATGTGTGTACACTACACGCGAAGAGTTAATATTCTGCAAGTAAATATTGGGAGAAATTTATGTAAATATTGTTACGACAAACATCAGTCACGGTGACATTTGATCTGAATTAGCATCCGTACCCTCTGCAAGAGTAATTATTGCAAACAATGTTAATAAAAAGAGAAGTTTCAGAAAAAGGGGGGAATGTGAGAAAACGCTTTACCAGAAAAGTAGTATGTACATGTATAGACTTCCGGTGAAAGCTTTACAGCCAATCACAGTAAAGGAATTGAAGGCCATTTGAGATGTTTGCAAAGCTCCTAAAAAAGAGTAAAAGGGATTCAGATTAGACGGGGCAATTGGTTCTGTTCTGTTCTGGTTCTGATCATGCAACCGTAGCGGGAGAATAAAACCAAATAGCCAGAATTGTTGCATTCATTTTATTTATTTATTTAGAAATAAACCTAGTATTTGACTCGGCCCATTTTATTCAGTCCATGGTTTCGTTTTAGTTTAAGGATTTTCTTTATGCCTTTCTAATGCATGTTTAAATTTGTTTACCACCTCTGGTGAGAGGCTGTTTCACTTATCTACCACCCCTCGGTAAAGTAAAAGTTCCTTATATTAAACCTCTAACCCTCTAGTTGTAGATTGTCACCTCGTGTTCTAATACAGAGCCCTGACTAAATATAAAGGACAGGGCTGCATAGGGTTAACTAAAGGTAAGGCAGGTTAGGGTCAAAAGTTTATATATATATAAAAAATAAAGAAATAGGATGGAAGCTTCCGGTCGGGCTGCCCGCATTTAGCGCTTGCGGGGGTCTTGGGCTCCGGAAAAGGCGGGAATTTGTGCCGTCCCCTGAGGTGAACCGCGAGCCGCCTGCACTGACCTCGTTCGAGCGGGGGAGCCGAAGGCACAAGCATGGAGGGGCTCCTATTCAAGCGATAAAAGAATATTAATTTTAAATTCTATTACTTTGTTGTGGCTTTTATTGGGCTTAAAGTTGCCCTCTTGTAAGGGCGGACTAATTGGTTTAGTTGGCGGAAGGCTTGGGTTACTATGGATACAAAATGTTTGTTTATGTTCATAAGAAATAAGTTATTTGCAAATATTATGTAACGCTAAACAAAAGACCGCGGCCCCAAAGTTCGAGGTGTTTGTGTTTTTCCGCCTCATTCTAATTCTATATATTTCTGTTTGTCCTGCAAATCATTCACCGTTTCGTGAATTCATACAGAGCGTCGACAGCCTTTTGTGGTCACGTGGAGTCGATCGTGTGTGTATCTGTGTGTGTGTATGTGTGCGTGTGTATCTGTGCGTGTGTATCTGTGCCGTGTATCTGTGTGTGTGTATCTCTGTGTATCTGTGTGTGTGTATCTCTGTGTATCTGTGTGTGTGTATCTCTGTGTATCTGTGTGTGTGTATCTCTGTGTATCTGTGTATGTATATCTGTGTATGTGTATCTGTGTGTGCGTGCGTATCTGTGCCGTGTTCGTGTCTGACGTACGGATGTGGTCTCTATGATTCAAACTGATAGAAGTGCAGATCGCAGGAAGCCAATGGGGGCGGAAATGTTTGTATAAATAAATATACGGCTTTGGGGAGGGGAGACAGGTGTATAGTTACCTATTTTTTGGGGGGGTTGTTTGTTAAAGGGACAGTCTGTCTTATACAGCTTCACCGACAAATATTTTATAATAAATTAATAATAAAGGAAAAAGGACTACTTTGTTAAAAAGCTGCAGGGTACTGGAGGGTGGGGAAGAGCCCCCGATGTACCCGAATCCCTCTGTTATATGTGGATAAAAGTGACGTCAGGTTCATATGATGACTGCATCGTCCATTTAAGTTTGATATCTGAGGAATAACTAACCAATATTAACAGAGAGCCGACTGTATGGAACACCCAACACAAATTAATCAGTTTAGTTTTGCGGATCTGCGTGAACTTTCTTGTTTGTGGCAATGTAGGGATGGAGACAGTCAGGCGTTTTATTGAGGAGTAAGAACACTGTTGTCGCTTTTATTGGAACCGACTGTGCGTTTTGTTTGGGTAGCTCTTTGAAAGGCTGCGTTATCACATAAATAAAACGTGTTGGGTAAGCAGTTGGACTTTTTACACAGCTTGGTGGTCAGAAAACAGTTGTTTCTGTCCGCATGGCAACAAAGAATTAGTAAAATTCAAAATGTAACGTTGCATCAAGGAAACTCTGAGGAACTATGAACGGGATACAATGTGTCATAGTTTAAAAAAAGATTTTTGGGGAGGGGTGGTTTTCATTTTTTATCTTGTGCTTGCATTGTGTGTGTGTGTGTGTGTGTATATATATATATATTTTTTTTTTCTTCTTTCTTACAATATGCTAATGAAAACCCATTGCCCTTATAACTTTTTCTATATAAACTATAGTTTGCAGACAAATTATGGTTTTAACTTCTTTACATTATGAGGCCAATCCCCAGTGAGTATCTGCTGCAGGTACAGCATAGCTTTTTTCTGTATAATGTATAGTTAAATAAGATTTCTTCAGTCTCCTTTATTTAGAGCCAGCCCTTCTTGCTGGAGAAAAAAAATCATTAATATTATTGAAGTTATAAAGTCTCTTGCTAACGCGCCCTTTCGTGAATAGACCCTTATGTGCTTTCGTGGAGAAGAGTCCTAACTATCTAGATATGATAACCGGGCCGATTGAATGTGATTATGACAGACTGCTGATTTCCAAAGCGTTTTTTCGTATGCATTGTGCTAATGTTGGTCTCTCATTCCGAAAGGAGAACTGTAGTTCATTGTGTGTAATGCTGGTATCGGGGAATCAACAACATAACAATAATCCACAATATTTAGAAAGGAATAAATAATGGGAAAATAATGTATGGGTGTGGAGGTGCTGTTCAGGAGCTCTGTCCGTGGTGCATCTAATCCACTGAGTCATTAAATCCCCAACAGCTCACTGACTATCAACACCATTAATCCATACTGTCCAGAGTAAAGATACTGGAGCTTATTTAGTGAGACCGCAACAATTATTGACTACATTGAATAATTACTAGAAAGATAGTTGTTATAATACATTTAAATATTATTGTATTTTCTCTAGTGGTAAACACAAATTCTGTACATCAAACACATTGGGAGAGACCTAAAAGCTGACATATTGTTTTATTTTCTGATTATTACACTGGGAAGGTTTTGGTAACCTACGTATCTCACGTAATGTCGCTTTTAACCCCTGAACCCCTCTGCTCTCGTCCCCAAGAGTGCAACAGTGAATAGTGAGACCACGATTCAAGTAACTATAATTCTTCCCTTTTCAACAGCCTGCTATGGGATTGTCCAGGTGCCCACAGGACCCTGGTTCTGCCGAAAATGCGAGTCCCAAGAGAGAGCCGCCAGGGTGGTGAGTATATGTCAGCATTCATGTGTGAGTCATTTAAAAGTGTTAGACATCCGTTTGAGATGAAAACATCCATTGGTGGGGAAAACCTGTGTCATTTTGTGATATCCGTGATTCCAATAAGTGGTTTTATACAAAGTGTGTCTAGGAACGTTGAGGATTTGGCCATCAAATAACTGGCGACTTTCAGTTCTTCATGTAGATGTAATAGAAACATTGATAGGTGCTAGAAGCGTGAATAAGGTTTGTATTAAAAAGCATGTGCGTGCCAGCTGTCACTGTTCATCTGTCAGGAGTATCATGCGAAATGTCATACAGAGCAGATACAAGTATTATAATATGCCACTGAAACTTAGTTAGAGATGCTTTGTGCTCTGCCTGGAGTTGTTTGAAATAACCACCCAAATAATACCCGGTGGATTCTGTGCAAGCCTTGGAAGATGTAAAGAGCGGACTAAGAGAAGGAGGATGGGTAGATAAATTAAGGAAAAGTGGGTATTATAAGGAAAGAGAGGTTGGTGTTCAAGGCAAGGGAGAGCGGCAGTTTCATCATATGAAGGTCCAACCAAAGTGAGTTTCTTCTACGGGAAGATCTTGGTCGGCCCTCTGTAATACATTGGTAAACCAGAGAGCCAGCTCTTACGGAGTTTATGCTGCTACTCTCCTGATAAATCTCCCTTATCCAGAGCAGTATAATTTTTTTTTTGGTTGCCATTTTAATTGCTCTACATTTAAAACTGATGGAAATATATGTATCTTATATACACAGCATATGTATCTGTGTAAAACAGGTATCCTGACTGCTTCAAATTGCTATTGTAGACAAGCACCTGTACCTCGGCAAACTGTCAACCTGTCTCTGAGACGTCTTACTGGTTATTTCTGAATTAATTAAATACTGTCTTAGCCTCTACTTTTTCTGCTGGAAGGTAAATCTACTTTTCAACATCCTCTTAGAGAAAAGGATAGGGAATGATTAATGTGGTCTTTGGAGATAACATAATAAAAAAAATCCTTAAGCCCTCTTATGTCAATATTCTCAGTAGTCTATACTTCCCATCTGTATCGACAAAGAAATCAGTCACAATGTACCCTCTTCTGAGAATTCTCTGTATACTTCTGCAATCTGCACTTATAATCTGCTGATTAAATGTGCTCATATATTACTATAAGTATGTTATGTCTAATCTTTACGTTCTCCTGCTTACAGAGGTGTGACCTGTGTCCACATAAAGAGGGAGCACTGAAGAGAACAGACAACGGAGGTGAGCCGTAAAGTCCATTCCAGGGGAAATGAAAATGAATGGAATGAAGGCTTGGAGTGTACTCGATAACACTTTTTCTATGAATAATTTGCCATAATGTCAGTGTTACCTCCTGCTCTAGTCCATGTGTCCTCCTGCATTTTAGGTTGGGCCCATGTGGTGTGTGCGCTATATATTCCGGAAGTCCAGTTTGCCAATGTCTTAACCATGGAGCCCATTGTCCTGCAATATGTGCCCCATGATCGCTACAACAAGGTACTAGCGATTGAAGTTCGCAGTCGATATCCTGCAATACCCTGGCACACCATTAACCCGTTTCTGCTGTTATAACTAATTAAGCCTGATGCTCTTGTCCCTTCAGACATGCTATATATGTGAAGAACAGGGACGAGAAAGCAGAGCTGCATCTGGGGCCTGTATGACTTGTAATAGACACGGCTGCCGGCAAGCATTTCACGTGACATGGTGAGTGACAAGACAGAGGCATAAAAAACTGGAAATCGGGGTATAAAGGGCCTGGGAAAAGGAGGTCATGCAGATCCTCTGTGTTCTTAGGTAAGGGGCAAGCATGATCCTTCTCTCTCTCATACCTATGTATCACTGAGAGAAGAGGAGCGCTAGGTTATGATGTCACATCTCAGTGCTCTGCCGCACTCAACAATCAAATAGAGGAAGTTGTAAGCTGCAGAATTGAGAGACCTAGGGCAAGGTTTGTTTCATGACCTGAAACTATTTATCTCACTGACATAACTATACATCATGGAAGGCCAACCTTGAATACATATTGCACAATAAGAGCTTTTAGGCTATAATGTAAATTTAACTTTGCAGAGCCTTTCATAATGCATGGTTAAATTGGTATGGTGAAATGTTTTATCTCACTTTAACTCATGGTTTAGTAAATAAACATATTTGTGGTTTTTGCACTTATTGGAGAGCTTTTTCAGTGTTCTGTGACTGAGTGAATCACACTGGAGAGCATTTGCGCTCACATAGGAGCATACGATTCTCTTCTAATGTTGCCCCTTTACTGTCACTGCAGTGCTCAGATGGCTGGACTTCTGTGTGAGGAAGAAGCTCAGGAGGTGGATAATGTCAAATACATAGGATATTGCAAGTACCATTTCAGCAAGATGGTGAGAGACCCACAGGTACCCTGCTTAATACCTCCAGGTATACTTTGCTTAATGCCAGTAGATCCCCTTTTCATTCCTTAAGTGCTCCTTGCGTCATAGGCACAGGTACACCAAACTTAATAACCCAATATCCTTGGCCCTGTGTTAGAACATCTTAAAATACTACTTCGGCCATGGTAAATAGTGAAATAGTGAGGGGTATATATATTTATTTAATAAGACTCTCAGCTCAGCTCCTGTTTTCATAGAGGGGCAGTAAACTCCAGCTCTCGATAATGCTGGACAAAGATGCACGAAAAAAAAGTTTTATCTATGAAACTGTAGCAGAAAGGTCAGGCAAGGTAACCACACAGGAAACAATCCAGCTGTTTATTTAAGGAGGAAAAACAAATACATTATTTTTGCTTTTTCTACTATTACTACAAGTTAGACATTAACCTGTGTTCTGATAACGTTGCTTGGAATGGGGATTGAATTGCTATCTCCCAGTTTCAACATCAAAGTTTTATAAATGCTGCTTTTGATCAGCTATTTTTTCATCTTTATCAATAAGAATATTTAGATGAGTACAACAAAAATAATGGTGTCAAGAATGTTATTCATTAATGTGGTTTGATACAATGTAGGGGGTTTGATTATTTTTTATCACCAAATTTGATTACTTTAAATTATCTTGCTCAGTTCCTAGAATGTTGGACCCCACTTTTCTTAGCTTCCATTATTCTCCTAGCTTTCATATTTTGTGTGTCTTTTATCGCCTGAATCACTGTCCCTTTACACTATTCTTGTTGTTTTTCCATAGAAGGTTACCCGTCTACCTTGTCCGTTCATCCCAGGCCGATGTAGCCGCTCTGAGTCCCCCTCTTTGGAGAAACCCACCCTGTACAGAGAGCGTCAGAAAAAGGTACGCTCTATGTTTGTGTTGGAACTCGGAGGAGGGCAGGGTTGCAACTTTTGGTTTAAGAAAGTCATTTTTTTCATTTTGGAAGAATGCATGAGTACTTCCGTATGCATTTTCTAGGACATTAGGATACTTTTAAAGCTACAGACTAACCTAAATATAAATACCTAAGGTTGACTACTGTCTTGCACCTTCATATATGTGTGTGTGTATATATAGATTATATATATTTTTTAAATATATATAATGAATATCATCTTGCGCACACACACATATGTATATGTATATAGCATGTGTTGCAACTGTAGTAGGACATAATGTATTGTATTTATTGTTTAAATGTTAATTTTACAACTCTAAGCATCGCTGTAGCAACACTGGATTTCAGTGGACTAAAGTCTATAGTACAATATATTGGAAATATTATGCAAAATCAAGACACTTGGTCAGTTACCAGTAACTGAAAATTCAACTTGTTAAAAGTTGATAGTGAACGGAGTTTGTAAATGTCATAAACTAATAATAATTGGTGTTGCCTTTCCATGTCTTTAAGAGTCATAAGGACAGAGAACGAGTCAGGCACAGGAAGCATCGGGATTCACCTGGTCATCTGACAGGACATGCCCTTCTACCCGTCACAGCGGAGAAGGTATCTAAACCTCTGATTTTGCACGTTAAAGCATTGTTTTTTGCGTCTCTGGCATTCAGTATTATTAGACTGATGCTTCCGCACATGTATTCTTTTCCTGGGCTTTTCACCCGTTTAACACATTGCTGTTTCCATGCAGCAAGAGAGCAGAACAGAAAGCCCAGAGGTGCAGAGGTCAGAGCTGAAAGGAAAGAAACCATCAAGTCACAGGAGTCGCAAAACTGATAGTCGGAAAGGAGATGTTGGAGGAGCCCCACCTATAGGTACAGGTAGTAGACCGACTTTATTACACATCTTGGCTTTCCTCTTGTATTCTCACACAATGCACAAATATCACATGATGAAACATCCTGACGCTAACCCAAAGAGAAAGTAACCGTATTCTATCCACAGTCACAACTTTCTAACATCGTTTTCTTCATAGCGCATCAACTTTTTGTCATTTTTTTTTTTTTACTCCTTTCATCATTTCTTCCTCCCAAGATTGCACCTTTCTCTCCACTCTCTTACCAGATGTCTCACTACAGGTAGCTCCTCTTCTCCTCCGGACCTGGTCAACTTCCCCAAACTAGAGGAGCAGGAGGAAGAAGAGGGGGATGATGAAGAGGATGATGAAGATGAAGGTGGTGGACCTTCCAGAGCAACACCCCACTCGCCACCAGAGCTCACTTTCTCTAGCTTTGGTTCAATCATGCGTTTCTCTAGTGAGTCGGCACACAGCAAGCCGTGGGACCCTTCTCCGGGGGATCGCCGACCTCAAAAGTGGTCAAGGGATGGAACAGAGGCCTCTCGGGAGAAGAAACACAAGGGTAGTAGGAAGAGCAGGCATGGCCCAGGGCGGCCAAAAGGCAGTAAGAATAATCCACCTCACAGCACTGCATCCACCACCCTGCCTCTGCCAATCCGGCATTATACACATTCTTCCACCATGCTTTGTACCAGTATGGAGTCCCCCTTGCTTTCTTCAGGTAAAAATGACTGGGTTTTATAAAATCTCTATGCAAGTTTCCTGAGGTCTACACATTTAAATTGCCATCCTTCAAGTGTAGAGTCCACATAAGCTTTCAAGCCGTAATGGATTCTTCTTCACATGGAATTGACCTCTGTGGTCTCAAAAACTTATGTGATTCCCTTTTCTCTCTTGGCCCAATAACCCTTTATTAAAGACTGCGTACTCTGTTTGCCAATACTTGCTATGTCCATTTGGTTTGGTGGTGTACACCTACTGTACACTGCAGGTTTACTTTTGGCTTTGACCTTGTTGAAGTAGGACATGTAATTGTATCAATCTTACACGTAATTTTGTTTCTCCCTGCAGTACTGTTGTATTGTGTTTTTCTTCCTCAGGGATATACACCAGTAATAAAGACCCCATCTCTTTGAGAACAGCTTGCAGTACACCGCTTCCCTCCAGCCTTCTGTCTCACCAGAGCTCCATCCCACCATACAGTAGAACCGGCACTATCCCCCCTTCCTCCAGCGCTTCTACCACGCAGGTCAGAGCTGGGGGCAGAAAAGTGCTTTTTTCATCATGGGTTAAGTGTGTGATTGAGGGGTCTCTTCACTAAAGGTTAATGTTGCTGTCAGCTTACAGATAAGGAGAGCTAACATACTAAAGTTTGCAAGTTTGACTAAACTAATTAACTTCTAATTGAATGCAACAGCGGCTAAGATCTATTCTTCTGATCAAGCCTTCCTGACAGTCAAGTTGTGTTTGAATTTTGACTTTTACCTCTACCCGCTGCGGGGTGGTAGTGGGCAGTTTAATGCTACTGTACTAAATGGGCCGAGTGTCTGTTTATATTTAAGTACAGAGTAGCTGGCATGTCGTTGCATGGTGTCTTTGCAGATAATTTTGCTTGCTTTCTCTTTATTTCCCCTGCCTCAAAATACTCTTCTTTTCTGCCCCTCTCTTCCTCCCCTTTGCAGGTATTCTCGCTGACCGGCTCAACATTCAGTATCCCCTCATCTCATATTTTTGGAAGCTCCTTGTCAATGCCTCCTCTTCTCAGCCAGGCTGAGAATAGTCGTACAGGTAACCTGAGACTTATATATATTATATTTATGACAAAGATTATACACATGGTTATTTGCTTTGTAGTGAGCGGATGAAGCAGGATACATAAGATTGAATATAGCAAGGTTGGCAGACCAGCACATGACCACCGAGAGACTTTGTACATGAAAATAATGGTGCCTTACACCTATCATTCTATGTGTTCCAGTAATGTGTGCCCCCTATAGTACAGAAGGTGGTCTATAGCACTAATTTTACTCTTACATAGAAAGGACTTTATTGCTCTGCCAGCGGGGGAACGATTTGCTTTTTCAAGGACTATTGGGATGAGTTTTAAGCTTCAGGTCACTCAAGTCTCTTCCTCTAGAGTGTCTCTGAGTTTTGTTAGATAGTTTTTGCATTAAACAGAAGAAGGAGTGGTGCGTTCATACATTTGCAGATTTTAACTATATGCTGCAGTGCAAGATCAGTTGAACCCAATTAAATATCTATCACAAGTGCTCTAGGACACCAACTTTATATCAGTTTACCTGTCCTAGGTAAATGATTAATCCATATTTATCTGAAAAATAAAACACTGGGTAGGATTTGACCCTAGGGTACCTGGTTTCACATATATATCCTCGCATGGATCCGTGAAGTGATTATTTATTATACATGGACAGAGACATCCTGGTATAATTCAAGGAACCTTGCTGACAACACCACCCTTAAACTTGTTTGAGTCACAGTAGTAAACTGCATACGAAGATAAAATGGATTCAGAGCTCACACATATATTCACCCCCCTCGACGAAGAGAAACAATATAATAATGCTGGCTTCCCCCCTTATCCAGAGCCCGAGCTGGAAGATTGCAGTTTTGTATGCAGAGGCAGTTCCCCCCGAGAAAGTCTTTCCTCAATGTAAGTCTTCAGGGCAAGACCAGTGGATTTATGTTAAGACTGGAATAACTATTTGTGAGAGGAGGAAAGCTGAGGAGATTGTGAGCGATGGCAGAGGAAGGCATAATGGAAGCATTTGCAGAGGGACGTATTAGCCATGACCGTAAGACATGGTAAATAGTGTGTGTAGATTGAGGAGGTTATGGAAATGGGTGGTGGACAAACTGCCGATGTTTTGTATGTGCTTGAGAGAGCACGTAAGTAGCTGTGTGTATGTTGAGGAAATGGATGGTTGAGGCTATATGTGATGCATAGGGGCTGTGTGGATATAGGGGTTGAGCAGGAGAATGAGGGGAATTGTTAATAACCTGTTTGCGTTTGAGCTCACACTCTCGCTCTTTGGTCTCAGGTCACCAATCAGCAGTCTGCCCCCGTTATTTGATCCGAGTGGTTCCTGCAGTCAGAATGAGAGTGTTCCTCATGTCACAGCCAACCTTGAACAACTGCTGGACAAGCATGGAGAAGCAGGGGTTAACAGTAAGACACGGGTTTGGGCCAAGGGACCAAGTGATTAGCAGTGAGGCCTGAACAACAACCAAGGCCAAGGTAGCAGGAGATGCAGTGGAAAGAGAAAGCTAATTATGAAACTGCTCAGCGTGTATTCTTTCTGTACATTTCTGGGTTATATTGTAACATGGCACCTGTGTGTTCCTGTATTTTGACGCCATTGTGGTGAGTTCCCTTAGATCTGAGTTTTAGGATCAGAGTTAAAGTGAGTTGCCATGCTGCTGAGCTGTTTGGTGCCAAAGAGTCTTTGCTTATTGCACTGGCCTCAGCCAAACATCCAGTGCTGACATACCCTGCCCTGAGCTCTTAAATTGGGGCAGAGAAAAGCTGAACGAGATTTAAGTGAACGCCCAAGGTGACATTTATCATGTTTAGGGCCAAATCTGTGGATATTAGTGATGTGTAGCTTCGTAGGACATTGTGAACCTGCCGCTATGTGTGAGTGCAGCTTTCTGGTGTTCATTGGTAGATAAGACTTTGTGTTGTTATATACTTTGGAATGCCATGTTTTATTTCTCCGTTGTGCCTCTTATGATGACTCTATGATTGTTTCACAGTTGTAGACATGCTTCAGGCCCTGCACTCCCTACAGAAGGAAAACCGCTCCCTGCAAGACCAGATAATGACACTTACGGCTCGCAAGGAGAAGCTGCAGCTGCTGAATGTTCAGTTGTCTTGTCCATTTCCCCCAACCCATTCACAGCCCAGTGCTGGCCAAGGTGAGAACCTCGGCAAGATCCTTTCTTTCCCTCCCTTCAACCTCATCTGCTTATCCCTTCGTTTTGGTTAATTAATCTGGGTGTGTAAATTGCTATCACTGTTCTTCTCTGTAGTCTTTAGCTTTCTGTGTGGCTCCTTTCTTTTCTTGGAACTTCCTCACTCTTCTTTCTCCCTCTCTGTGCAGTGGGGTCCCAGGAATCTTTCAGCAGCAAGAGTCCTAATTCCAAGAGCAGCTTCCGTATTGAGAACTCTTTGTCTTCAGAGGTGAGGCAGGTCTGGGGCAATCAGTCTGCACTATTAGTAAGAGGACTTGTCTAGTCTTAACCTTGCATGTTTCCCTTCCCGTGTATACTTTACCTACCTCCTCTTTATAATTCTGCTATTACCTTATTTTCCATTTTACCACCATTGTTCCACTAATATACAGAGTTCATTATTTTCTTTGTTTGCCACAGGACACACACTCTGGCTTTCCCAGCAGAAGTAGTTCTTGTCTGTCATTACATAGCACTCCACCACCAGGTCCTGTGTCGCAGACAGGACCGTCCCTTCCGTCAATGGCAGCAGAGCAGCTAATGAATGGATTGGCACGAGCCGCTGCTCCTGGTGGCCCTTCCGCACTAGCTGCTATGCCTTTGCTGGGGGCTTTGTCAGGGAGCCCTAGACCGCTGTCATTGAATGGAATTCTTGGAAGCCTCAATGGAGGCCTACAGGGGACAACAGGACAGTCCCAGAATCCTCTGCACAGTGGTACCGGAAGCACACAGTTGCCAGCCAGGTGAGAAATATGGAATATTGAATCATTTAACACATTTTAACGACTATTTTCCTCTGTCTTGTTTAACCACCTAAACTTTTTGCCCATGCAGTGTAACGTCTATGAACACCCTGTCAGAACAGCAGCGCCTACTTGTTCAGCAGTTGCAGCAGATCGCCTCCACGCATCTCTCTGCGGTAAGAGATACCAATTATCTAGTTGTTATGCTTATTCTGTCACCAACATCTGGTGGTTTAGCATTGTGTATTATATGTCAGCTTTTTTTAATTTTCTGTCCCTTCAGTGATTTTAGCTTGAGCATTTTAGGCTTCTAATGCTTCAATGTCTTAAAAAAGACCCAATAAACCAAACCGTGTAATTAAATGCAAGGATTTATAAGAAAGGGTGCATTAAAAAATATTAATTGAATAAGGATAAATTTAAGCCATGTTACAGTCTAATCAAGCCTGGTCAACGTGTCCTTTGTCTCCTTAGGATCAGCAGAATATACTGTACCAGCTAGTTCAACAAATCCAACAGCGCCGGGATTTGCAGCAACTAATAACATCACCGCCTGCTCCCCCCCTGCTTCCAGTGACATCAGCGTGCAGCTCCATGGCATCATCACCTGCCCCTCCCATCCTTACAGCACAGACCCCCACTTTTATGGCGACACAAGGGGAAGGGGCATTACAGAAAACCACAGTGAGTGTTTGGAGAGGCTAGGAGGCCATATTGATATGGGAATTGATTCTTCCCCTTTCTGTTTCCTTATTCCAATCTTATCAGCTTCCCCATTGCTTTTTCTTTCTATCACAACCCTATAGAAGATATATATATATATTATTATATATATATAATATATATAAGAGTCTTTACTGTGTTTTGTCCATATTGTTGGACACACTTCTGTTTCTTTCTAAAATACATTCTTGGTTTCCTAATGTTTTATTGCTTTCTTATTAACTCTTAACTAACGTCATTATTTATAGATTTAATTTTTATTTGATTTCTAATGGAGTAATGATTAGGCAGTATATGAATGTAGAGCGGCATCTTCGGTGGAGTCTCCTAGCTTTTATTTTTAAAACGTGTATTATGGTCCTCTGGTCCCTGGTACCTGTGCCCTGGTAGACTGCCTCTGGAGACACCGGGAGAGCAAGTGACACAGCGCGCCTCCTGATTGGTCTCTCTTTGTACTAACTAATCTATCAGTTTTCTCTGATTGGTTAGTTAGCGCAAGAGACACCAATCAGGACGGGCCGCAGTATTTGGTGTGACCACCCTTTGCCTTCAAAACAGCCTCAATGCGTCATTTGCACAGTACTCTATCTCTGATATGGCCAGTTACAGATTTCTCTTGTTTTGCAGAGGGGGAGCGAGAAGACCCCCACAAGCCATGACAAGGGATAAGCTAAACGCCTGGTGGACTTTCGCTACTGAAGTGAGAAGATAAAACATTCGGGGGTTGGACCAGAAAAGGAGAAAAACCCAGGAAAGAACATGACACTGTGTGTTCATCCCAGACAAGGCCTAGCACATGCTTCATAGATATTGTATACTGTGTATGGTTTTTCCCACCAGTAGCCAACATGTCAGCATGTATGGATATTATCATGTGTATGTTAACTCCATGTCATTATCCCATATAGTTGTATATAGCGTACTCTGGGTTGTTGTACTAGGTTTGTCTTGCATGAAGTGTTTTTCTATAGTGGAGAACACTTGGTGTCCACTTTAAAAATACCATCTGTATATATTTTACGTGTGTAATATTTGTGTATACATACGTTACATCTGATTAGATGTTCATTTAATGGCCAAGAAGGGCTGCTAACATTAGTCAGATGGCGTGGCTTATGTTTAGAATGATGCCTCTTCACTATGAGTGTTGGCAAGTTCACGTTTGTTTTTGTGGAACGTGGTTAGAAGCGTGGATCGTGATGGCACAACATTTTTTGCTTTTTTTCCCCTTTTCACCTACAGATCTGTGCCAGTTTTCCACTAGGTTTTTGGTATTTGCACTGTGATGCCGCAGCACCACCACCATTGTCCTACCTTCCATACCTTGTTATGTAGCAGTCTTTGAATTACATTGTTGGCTTGGCTAATAGGCGCACGAAAGCCCCATTATAACTCCGATGCCAGGAGCTCTGATCATGTTGGTAACACCAGGTGATTTTTAAACATGCATACGTTGTGTGTCTGGCCTCTCACCTGTTACCCCTTTGGGATCTGAGCCTACCCCTTCAACTAAATGAATATCTTCGCACTTTGGAAGTAGAACTTGGTGCCCCTGCGCCCTGGATTCCATAACTTCTACCCCCAGCCTATTTCCGTTCTCTGGAGCCAGGGGCGAAGCCCGAAGCACCTTTTGATACATAGTATCAGTCTGCGTGAAGGATAAGCACCTCCACGTTATGCTCTCTGTTGCACTGTCCTTGTGTTTCAACATGTACATGAGACCCATATTAGATATATATTTTTCTCTTACGTTTCCATGTTTGGATTGTTGGTTTCTATACAGGGAGCGATAAATGTAGCTGTTTATATTGTGAATCCATTAGCACATGATGTAGACTTGTGTTCCTTTTGTATCTGTGGGCTAAATAGGTAGGATTGCTTTGAATCGATTATAGGAAGACTTGGTTTCTCTTATTTGATTCTACAACATAGGCCCCAGTATTTTGCACCTTCCAGAAGTCGCTTCTAGCGTCTGAATGACTGTTTTGTATAGAAAAGTCTGTGTTCGCTTCATTAATGCCTGAGGAAGGGACCTAACAACTTGGTCTCGAAAGCTCGCAATTAAACTCTCAGCCAATAAATGGTATGATTTTAACTCTACTTTTCTCCTGTTTTGTATAGAGGAAGTATTGTATTCTAGTTTAGCTTTTAAGTGCTGCAAATTCTACAGTCCTTTCTATTTTTAACATAAACACCCAAACCCAAAATCCATCTTAAACGATCCATTTTAGAGGGACGCGTAGCGCATATAAACAGATTCATCGCCTGCTGTTTCTCAGTTGACTACAGAAAATTTGGGTCTCCAAACCTCTAATTTGTAAATTAAAATATATGTAGTGCAGGAGTGACGTAACATCCAAGCATTATTTATAACTGGTGAACATTATGCATTTTAATTAAGCATTTGGAAGTTACCCATACAGATTTGACGGCCGGAAATCACCCACCATGGTGGTAGATCCATCAGATTTTTGTGATGAATTTGTGCAGTAACTGGGACATAGAGCGAGTTTGTGATAAGCGCTTCTGATGAGTGTGAGGGAGAAGGAAACTTTGTTCTTAACCTTCCACACACTGATCACAATCTGATCTCTGGCTGATAGCAGACATGATAATTAATGCAAACCCATTAATGTACAAAACCCCTGTTTCTGCAATCTCCCAGAATTCAAACGCAACTCGTTTTACCAAACCTCTTTAGTTATATTTTTAGCACTGCATTCGAAGTAGCTTTGTAAAAACATTCCCTGGTAATTGGGATTAGGTACCAATGTTGGAGTTCTATAGACTGTATATAGAGTTTCACTCATTTGTTGGATTTGGGAACGGCGTAACTATTATTTCAGTCCGTCCCTTCATAAAAGGTTATGGGGATGTCCACACCAGACAACCAGTTGGATCTATAACTGCTTCACAGCCCCGAGCCCAGATAAGGAAAACTGATGGGCCTGACCTTTTATTTTTTAATTTGAAACCAAAGCTCTGTGGCATCAATGTCTAAGTGATAGAAGAGGTCTTCAAAGGGATTATTTTTTGCTTTAGCTCTCAGGTCACCACAATAGCGTCACCACTTTTTAACGCAATATCTGCTTGTATACCTACTATAAATCTTTATACTGCTTTTCCGTCCGATCAAGTGGTTGCAGACTTACCCCTTCTTATTGCCCTGCTTGGCATCCTGTTTTAAGAATTCAGTGTTGGGTTTTGGAGTAGATAGTTCTCGTTAATACATAGTTCTCCATCATACATGTAGGTAGACATTCACGGGATTGATTAGCAACAAGCCCGTCCTGAGAGTTGGATGATGTCCTAAGCTAGAATTCGGTTGGGGTCGCTTTACTCACCCTGTGATGCTCTTCTAACAGCACCCGGTGTAAATCACGGTGTAATATACATGATAACAGCGTTATTTGCAGCCGCTGTGCACGTGGGTTAGTTTCTCGAGCTCGTGGAAACATTTGCCCTGCAGCCTTTAATGGGCAGACGAAATGGGGCCGAATGGTTCTTATCTGCTATGTTATGTAGGAGCCGAGCAAATAATAGATGCCGATTAAGATACCTTCTTTAGTCTCATTTTAAGGAAATATTAACTGAGCGCCAGTGACTTAGTCACTTGGACACAAGAGAAAGGGAGAATGTAGGCCTCCATGTTACCTACGATTTTTCTTTTAAAAGGTAAGCAGGGCTAACAGACTGTTGCCTTGATGTAAGAAGGGGGTCGCAATCTACTAAATGGTGTTTTATTGGAAGCTGGACTCCAGCAACTCCTCACTCTGCCGATGTACTAGTAATGGAAAATGCCAGCATTGTATTACTTGCATCAGTTAAAGTCTCTGCCACTCTTCTAGTATGTATGTATGCGTGTGTGTGTGTATGTGTATATATATATATATATATATATATATATATATACTACCTTTCAAAAGTTTGGGGTCACTTAGATGTTTTCATAGAAAACGAGGACATTTAGCCATCCTAACATAATTGCAAAAGGGCTTTCTAACGATCATTTAGTCTTTTAAACTTGGATTAGCAACACACAAAGTGCATTCGGAACGCAGGAGTGATAAAGGCCGCTGCGCTCCTATGAAGATATTCCAGCTTCACTAGTCATTTACAATGTCTGCGCTGTATTTCTGATACATTTTCTGCTATTTTAATGGACAAAAGTTGCTACCTACCAGAAAACAAGGAAGTTTCTACGTGACCTCAAATTATATATATATATATATATATATATACACATACATATATATATATATATATATATATGTGTGTGTGCATGTATGTGTATATATATATGTTGTAAGCACTGAATATTGGGCAGTTTATCACCAGCAGAAATGTGTGTATGTTGGGCAATTCTGTATCTGTGGGTCTACTGGAATTTATTAAATGTAACTTGTAAAGAACTTTTTTAATAAAGGAACGATTTTAAGAAAACAACTTTCAAAACAGTGAATATTTACATGTTACATCTTGGGGGTGTTGCTTTATGGCATTATTTGTAAAATCCTTCCAGGGCAACCAGGCTGCTTCAGCGTATGAGCACACATAGCAAAAGGGTAACTGCTGTCATGGGGGGGGCGCATTCTGCTGCAGACGATCCCTGGACAGAACAGTTAAGTAACAACACAAAACTTAAACTAGCAGCCTTACACAGATGTGTAACTACTCAAAAACACAAAAAACACACTGCATTATGTGTAAGGAGGCTTTAAACCTTGTGCCACCCACAAGAATGTATGAGGGCCGTGCGTTTACTGTTACAGCGCCGAGACAACACTAACTATGTAGTAGTCACATGCCGAGACAACACTCACTATGTAGTAGTCACATGCCGAGACAACACTCACTATGTAGTAGTCACATGCCTTGGAATGCATAATAAAGTACATTAAATAAAAGTTCTCTCAAGCAGACACTTAAACCGGAACACATGGACCTTGCTTCCCAATATATATTTTCAAACCGCCTCCTCTTCACAGTAAATATACAAAAATACACTTCTTAAACTGCTGTGATTCTCAGAAAATGTTAACCATAACTTTATATGACTTTGCAAACCAGTATCAATTATCTGTCTAATTTTCACAAGGCTAATTAAGTCAATTTAGTATAGGATTCTAGCCATACCGATTTAAAATTATCTGTATGCCGAAGTAATGAGTATGAAATTATACATTGTGCTGGACAGCTCGTTACAAATGCTCTATCACTCTTGCCCAGAAAAGTTCTGGAAGAATATTCCTTGTACCAATACTTCACAATGATTTATTGAAGATTTCAAGGCTCACTCACCCTGTTCTTACTGGTTGTATAGTTTACAAGTAATTTAAATGTGTAATTTTATTACGTAATGAAGAAATATTGCAAGAAAATCAGCAAATCATTTTTTGTTTGATAATGTAATTACACGAAGATCACAGAACACCTCATTTTATGTTACATTTGACCAATGGCCTCATCATGAGAGTGTCTAACAATGTTTGCTTAAATAGAATGTATGGTTTTCTATTGTTTTTAACAATACTTTTGCTATTGATAACTATTGTTAGTAGCATACGTGTGATCTGACATCTAGGGAGAAAACCCTAAAGATAGAAAAAGAGAAAAGGAAGACAGAATGAGAGAAAGGGAAATAGAAGATAGAGAAAGACACAAAGCGAAATGGAATAGTGAGAAAGAGAGGAGAGAGAATGTGTGTTTTAAAAGTGTATGTTAGGGAAAATAGGTCTGTAAGAGCGAGTGTACGCTAGGATATTTGTGTGTATGGGCAGGTGTATATGTGTGTATCTTGACAGTCTATGCATTACTATTTTTGATTACAGTCTTCCGCACACTACAGAGACGGCCTCGCAAACAAAATGACTGCAACTAACGTCTTGAACAGTGTGACATCGCTCCGTTTGAATTTTTTTTCTTTTTTCCTTCCCTGCCCTATACAAGCCTCAGACGCTCCGGGTACCTATGCTAGTCATGGTGTATCCAGTCCTAGTGCATAATTACTATTTGTTCCTGTGTTTGGCCCGGCTTGATCGCTATTATCTTGTTTTCAGGCTCCCTGACCTCGGTTCTGACATCTTGTCACCCTGAACTCCGTCTTACAGACTTGGGCTCCGCCATATCGGTTATCGTGAACCTTGGCACTGATCGCCGAGGATCAAGAAAGTCCCATGTAGGGTGACCACATGTCCCCTATTTTCCGGGACATTCCCACAATGGGACTATAAATCCCGGGTCCCAGGCAGCCTCAGTCCCGGTCCCTCCTTCACACAAAGCTCAGTGTAAGCAGCAGCCAGCACCAGGTATGTGTGTTTGTGACTGCGTTTGTTTGTGTGACACAACCTGTCCATAAACACACATAAACCTGCCCATTAACACGCATATACTATACATATACACTGCCCTTACACACGACTGCCTCTGTCTCTGTACATTATCTGCCTTGTATTTGTGAGATTTAACATTTATGATTTACTTTGCCGGCAATGCTTTTGACTTGAAAAATAGAAGACTCCAGAAATACTATCATTACAAAATACTGTTAGTCCGACAGGAAAAGGGTATTACAAGATACTGCAACATTCTGTTATTTTGGATCTACATTACTGGATTAATACTAACTACATTATGTAAACATAGAAATGTATATAAATTATATATATAGAAATGTATATATTATATATATACACACACATATATGATATACATTTATATCTTACTCTTTGACTGTCTCTGTTTCTCTACAGATATTATTAAAGCTCGTTAGCTAAATCTTGCTCGTTTGTATGCAAGGTAGGAACCAACGATTTAACGCCGAGTTTCCGGGGATCCAGATTTCTGCGGTACCGGCCACGAATATCAATAGCAATGAGGTTATTGCGGGCGGTGTGTGTGAGTGTGACCCGGGTGAGTGTGACCCGGGTGAGTGTGACCCGTAGTGTATTGCATTCATTGCACTTTGTCAGCCTACTGCTTGGTAAATAATGTCGCTTCCTGTGCTGCAGAGTATCGCACACTGCCTGGGGACAGCAGAAGCCTGCAGGACTCGCCAGCACGCGGTGTAAATTCACATCTAGGCCAGATCATCACACAGGGGCTGCCTGTTTTTCCTATTAGAGATACTTTGTATCTATTAGGCGCAGATTGTTGAATATTTGTGTTGTGTAACAATGCATTGTACCTTTTATGTACCAAGTAAACGTAGAGCATCAAATAGAAATCGTTGTATGCATTACAGCAGGGATCCTCAAACTCGGCCCTCCAGCTGCTGCAGGACTACATCTCCCATAATGCTCCTTCAGCTAAGGGGCTGGCTGAGAAGTATGGGAGATGTAGTCCTGCAGCAGCTGGAGGGCCGAGTTTGAGGATCCCTGCATTACAGTAATGATAAAGCTGAAATTAAGCTTCAAATACCTTTTTCCAGGCCTGTAGCACAAAGCAGAATCTCCCTGTGATCGCAGCGAAGCATCCATATCAAATAGATGTGAAGGCAGGGAAAGTATACCCGTGGTGCAGCTGTGGCCACAGCAAGAAGCAGGTGAGTTTAATTGCTTGTATTTAACACTTAAATCCAATTAAGTTTATTTTTATAAAGCGGGAGATAATGAACCAGAATCTAGTAGGCAGCGATGTTTAACAAACACCAGTATATGCTGTATATGCCGCTTGAGTGGTCCATCAGGTCCCAGGTTTAAGCGAGTTTAGCCCCCTATCTGCATACTCATTACCCATGTACATGTTTGCAAAGCTAAGCACTGGCTTTAACCCTGTCATGGCCACTTGGTAGGGGTGTTACTTGATAAAGATTATACTTGACAGGTGAAATGGAAAGCTATCTAACGTGTGGAACAATAGATGAATGATCGGGACAGTAGAAAATTAGTTGACCCATCTAGTCTGCCCTTTTTAAATCGGTTGTTACGCGCATGCTGCGTTTTCTCTAATTCCCTTACTATGTTTGTCTGGACTGCCTCCAGTGGAAGTCGGTTCCACGTATCTCCTACCCTTTCTGAAAAGCAGAAATCCTCTGGTGCCCAGTAACCAAAATGCAGCAATGTTAAATCCATTTTCCCCTCGGTCACACTGTCGCACTCTTTTTTTTTTTTTATTCTATCCCCCTTCAGCCTTTCTGTGACGGTTCCCACCGGAAGGCAGCCCCCGGCCTGTCACCATTGCGTTTCACACCCACCGAAGACAAGACAGTTTGGCTTTGTGGCTGCAAACAGACAAAAACCGCTCCGTACTGTGATGGAACCCACAAAAGGAGTCACGTGCAGAACTCGGTGCCGTGCAACTGACTTACTCCATGATAAAAGTTCTTACGTGCCAAAGGTTTGCATGTCCTTCAGCCGTCTGGCAATGAGAATGTCGGTGTAGCAGTAATATGAGATCTGTGGTAACACGATTTGGGGATGAGTGATGGTAGCTGTGTAATTATTACTTTGTTTCAATGCTGTAAAGTGTGAGAGATTCTTGGGGATTTAGTAAAGATTATTCTAAATGCTGTTTTCGTGTCTAATGTGAAGTAAACAAAGGACAGTAACACAAACCATTGCTAGGAAATTGAAGGTTGATGTGGGTAAAATTACCTGTACTGTAGGAGGAACCTGGCTCGTTTTCAGGATGCCTGTGAGCTCCAATGTTTTCTGTGCACCACGTTCCACTGAACTTGCCAAACTGTAAGAATATGAAAAAAGAAGTGATGAAAACCAGTGTGAAATGGGTGTATAGAGAAAAAACAATGAAAAATAATAAAAAATACTTCCCTTTATATTATGTAATTTTCCGGATACTCAGCTGCAGCCCGTACAAACACTCTCCAGGTGTTTCAACATAAGAAAAAAGAACGCTAGGGGGCGCTCGTGTATACCGGTTCCAAAGAATGAAGAAAAGAAAAAAATATATAATTGTGTAGTATTAAACACAGGTGCTGTCACTGTAAGTCTATATATTGCACTTACAGTGTTTACTTGTATTCAGGCTTCAATAGACCATCCTGTCTTCCGGATGAGTATATAACGAATATATGTAAAAAAGCAGAGAGACAGGTAGGGACCCCAATGGTGTATTATCATGCAATATCAGTAGCACGCAAATACCAAAATGCACTTACACTTTTGAGGGGTTTTTTTAAAACCTTTTCACGCCAAATGCCTTTTCCTCTGTTACTCTTGCAACGCCTTCCAATGGTCTGTGTATGTGGAACTATGTCCCCCAAAAATGGAATCAGGCTAAATCCACTCTCTGGTGTGAGACAAAGGCTATTTATTCAAGGCTAACATGCCAAAATAATAAAAAATGTTTACATACATCCACCAAGGGATGCATAAAAGTTAATAAAAAGTCAAATAAAAGAATAAAAAGAGCTCTATAAAATCCTCGACGCGTTTCGCCAATTCCGTGGCTTCATCAGGAGTAATCTTCGTTATTGATGCGAGGTCCTTTTAAATTGTGTGCGGCGCCAACTTTTTTGCCGGCGTCTGACGTCCGTGCGTTCCTCGTCATCATCCCGTCAGTTGCGCTGCCCTCCCATCCTCTGACGTTCCATAGGATCCAGAAACAATCGGTAAGTAAAAAACATATATCAATTATTACGTTTGAAAAACGATCGGGTCTACTGATCAATATCCCCGTACAGTGATCATCTAAAATGCGTGGTGGATGCCTATAGATGCCGTCCATACTATACATTTAGTGATCCAAAAACGGGCTTTATGTGGAGAGAGAGGAAACGGGAAAGGGAGGTAACTAATGATATGCACTAACATACAATGTCATTCATTGTGTTAAAAAAACCGCCCTCAAGGGTGGCAATATAGACAAATAGATAAAGAAAAAATCCGTGTGGACAAATTGAAAAGAAAATCTATAGTCCCACTATGTGTTTAATAAAACGTGGTCTATATTACTGTTATGGTCTATTTATATTCAGGGAAAATGAACACGAAATGTGGAAGACAGGGGACAATGTGCATCCCCAATGTTATGAATATCATTAATCGAAAAATATGTAAGTATAAACCAATAAATATGTGTATCTTCATTAATGACATGTATATATTCATATAAAAAAATGTAATAAATAAAAATAAAAGACATATATATAAAAAAGCTGTGTCCTGTTTTTTTATGGAAAAAAACCAATAGATAGGTGTGTCTGTACTAATCAATATGAACAAGTACCTTACAATTGGCCTGGTGAATAAAGGAATATATATAAAAAATGTAAAAATATACAATGCTAAAAAATAATGAAAAAATGATGTATGAAGTGTTGGGTATTCCCACTTTGATGCTTTCATAAAACACTATGAAACCCCTTCCATGTTTTCACATATATGTGAATATGTCCAATTCCATATTGAGGCCACCTTTTTTGAAGGTTTTCAATTTAAAGATCCACTCGGTCTCCCGTTTGGACAAATTCTCTACAGTATTGCCTCCTCTCCAATTTGGGGGTACCCAGTCTATCCCCATGATTTTTAAGGACTCTACTGAATATTTTGGACATGTGTTACAGTGTCTGGGGACACTATGTTTTATATCATTTTTTCTTATATTCCCAAGGTGTTCTAACACCCTCTCCTTCATAGGTCTTATTGTCCTACCCACATACTGGAGGCCACAGCCACATTCCAATAGGTAGACTATATTTTTTGTTAAACAGTTTATAAAATGCTTTATAGTATACGTTTGATCTGTTACCGTACTTTTAAATTCATTAGTTTTTTTGGGTAAAAAAGCACACATTTTACAGTGGCCACATTTATAAAATCCATTTGGTTTGCTACCTATGAGTGTTCCAAGTTTTTTCGTTGTTCTGTGTTTTTGTAGGACACTCAGAGCTAGTATTGTTTTTAATGACCCTGTTTTTTTGAAAATGATCTGCGGTCTATCAGGTAATTGTGTGCCTAGGACCTCATTATTTTTTAAGATATGCCAATGCTTGTTTATAATTTTCTTAATTTTGTTTGCTTGAGTATTATACTGGGTACAAAATGAAAAACTAAAGTCCCTTTCTTGAGGACGTTTTGTTAGCCTGTTCTTATTATCCAGAAGTAGTTGTCTATCCACTGCTCCTACTTCTAGAAGACTCTTATTTAGTATTTCTTCCGGATAGTTTTTCTCTTTAAATTTCTGTTTCATTTCATTTGTTTTGATTACAAAGTCCTCTTTCTTCGTACAGTTCCTTCTTACCCTCAGGAATTGACCCTTGGGGATATTGTCCAACCATTGGGGATGATGACAACTATTGTAGTTTATGTACCCGTTTTTGTCGGTAGGCTTACTATAGTTCCTTGAGCATATTTTATTATCTTCGTGGAACAACTCTACGTCTAAAAATTCAATTTGTTGATTTTGAATATTTGAGGTAAACTTCAGGTTACATTTATTGTTGTTCGTGTATTTTATAAATTCCTTTAGACTATCCTCTGACCCATTCCAAATTATAAGGATATCGTCTATGTATCGTTTCCAGAGCACCAGGTTTGCACCGAATGGGTTGTTGTTCCATATATATTGATCTTCCCATTCAGCTACGAATAGATTGGCGTAGCTTGGTGCAAACCTGGTGCCCATAGCTGTGCCACAAAGTTGGAGGAAGAATTCCTCCTCAAACCAAAAATAGTTATGTGTCAATATATAATTGATGCATTTTATAATGAATGATTTTTGTAATGGTTTCATGTCCAAATCCCTTGATAGTGTCCTGTCTATGGCTTCCAATCCTTGTTTATGGTCAATGATGGTATATAGCGAGGAGACATCCATTGTGGCCCACAACCAACCTGGGGACCATGTTATATCTCTTAGTGTATTAAGAAGGTGAGTCGTATCTTTGAGATATGCTGGGATTTTTGAAACGTATTTTTGAAGAAAGAAGTCCACATACTCAGATGTGTTGCAGGTGAGTGAGTCGATACCACTAATTATGGGTCTACCGGGTGGCTCTTTCAGGTTTTTGTGAATTTTCGGAAGGAAATAAAACACCGGTAATTTTGGATGTTCCATTTTCAAATAGTTAAATTCCTTCTTATGGAGGATACCTTGTTCTAAACCCTCCTCTAGGATGCTATATAAAACTATACTAAATTCCTTGGTGGGATCCTTATTTAATCTCCTATACGTGATGGTATCTCCTAAAATCCTATTAGATTCTTTTATATAGTAGAGGCGGTCCATCACGACCGTAGCTCCTCCTTTATCCGCCTGCTTGACCACTATGTCGTGTTTTTCTTTTAATATTTTCAGTGCCATTTGTTCATTCTTATTTAGGTTATATGTCCTAGTTGTATTTCCCAGTTTTTCTAAATCCTTTTGTATAAGGTCTGTAAAGACTTCAATGTGTTGGCTTTTTTCGTTTTGTGGAAAGAATTTAGATTTGGGTTTTAGATTTGTGTGTAGAAATGGTTCTACTGTTGTGTCTCCATTTGTGTCTAATTTTTCTGATTTACAAAAAAACCTTTTGACTGTGAGTTTCCTAAGATACTTCTGGGTGTCCAAAAACAATTGGAACTGATTCGGGCCTCTAGCCGGTGCAAATTTTAAGCCTTTTCTAAGCAAACTAATTTCATTTTGTGTAAGGGAAATGGAGGATATGTTCACAATGCCCTCTTTCTCCGGGATTAGTGCCTGTTCGTCTGAATATACAGTTTTATATTAACGAGCAGTCAGTACGTCACTACAGCTTGGAACACTGACAGACTGAAGGACCAATTTCTGACAGACAAACCCATTTTCAAGTGCTAGATTTGTGACTTTACTGTCCTTCTTAAGGGCTTCACATGGACAACTGAACAACTGGTTTTACTGATTGTATATTTTAGTTCACGTTAACTATACAGCCCTGTAATTTGTACATTTACTGTAAATCAAAATATTCCAATAAGTACAATAAATGAGAATATGCATTCTTGATAAGGTAAATCATGTTAAGCGCCACCCAAGGTTGCCTGTATGTGTGCGTGTTCATTATATTCGTTATATTCATATGGAAACATCTAGTTCAGTGGGGCATCTATAATATGATGCAAAGTTATGTTTCTTTAGACGTGTTCTTTTTGCATGTGTGTGTGCCTAATTATGCTTCGTTGCATGTATGTCGCTGTTGTGTATCACTTGTAGTTTTAATACACACTCACTGGCCGTTTTATTAGATACACTCTGCTAGTACCGGGTTGGACGCCCTTTTGCCTTCGTGGCCGACTTTCTGCAAGGTGCTGGAAACGTTCCTCAGAGAGTTTGCTCCTTTGTTATTCACAACAAACTGAGCTGCTTTCCTTAAACTGATCGTCCCAGGGTACACAGCCATGGCTCCAAGCCTACATGCCGTCTTCTTATGCGTGCAGTTCTTGTATCATATAACTGACCGGTTACATTACATATGAACACACTTTATATTAAAACATTTGGAGATAATTGTAAGAAGTATGAAACATTGCTCATGCCAAAACATAACACTCTGCATGACTTTATTGATATACACAAGAAGAGACAATCCACAACCCTAGAATCCCACCCACACTAGATACACAAGTTTTTATAGGGGGTCTTAATTAAGATAGGAACCCCCGTTGTGCCATATATGGAAGGTGAACAGATTTCCTTGTTTATGCATAGTCCTCTTGGAGGGAGTTGGGGTATTTTTCTAGAGAACGTCAACCAACATTATGTGCTATTAATTTTAGGAAATGGGGAAATCATACTTCCAAAACAAATATACCATAGTAGGTGCTCATAAGGGCCTCACTCTTGCCATAGGTAGAAACGCCTCAAACTCAGGTGCTACGTTATGGTAGAGCTGCCACTAGTGTCAAGTTAGTCATGCCCAAAGCTGGTCAATGATTTGGGCAGTTTCTCCAAGACCCCTATTCCTCAACAAAATCTATTTTGTGGTTATGTTTCCCTTTCGAAAATATTTCATTCAAAAGGAAGCTGTGATCACTCTACATGAAAGTTCCCAATCACATCCTCCTATTCACAAAGTTAACAGTCCTGGAAAATGGACTACATGGGAGATCTCCACCGTCTATGATAAGGGGGCAGGTTTACCGGCTCTTAACGATGCAGAGTATTCAGCCGTCCTCTTCACTCGGCATACAAAAACAAAAAACTGGAACGAGACATGAGACTAAAATAGAGGTTTGACAAACATGGGAGTGCCTGCATTCCTATTCAGAATGCCCTGCTTCTCCCAACTTTCTTATAAATTACAATCAAAAATTACAAAAAAGGGGCTTAGGGCAGGAGATGGGATTAAATTACTCTTGTTTTGTCCATAGAAAATAAGAACGTCCTTCTTTATATATACATATGTATAAAAGGCAGCAACAAGAAAGGGGCTTCAGGTGAGAGGGGGTCCCGGAACACCATTGAGTGCTAGTTTGCGTCCTCGCCCTGCTGAATGCCCGTTGTGCAGGGCAGACAAAGGAGGTATCTCAGTAGAAGGGTTTGGCGACCCCTGGCAAGGGGTTGCAGGGCTGGGTAAGGAGGATGAGGTGGAAGGAACAGGAGCTGGACTACTAGCCTTGTCACTAGCAGATTCTCCCTCCGATGTGGTTCCGCGGTTCAGCTCTTGAGGGTTCCTTGGACGGCTAAACCGCAACCTCTTGCATGTTGGCTGCACTCGGTACTTAAGGGGTAGGGGACCCGTCTACAAAAGAATTAAAATGAGACAAACATCTAAATGCAGAATGTTATTAATACAGCTGCAAGAAGAGAACATAACATATATAAGGGTGTAACAAAAAAAGGCTTGCTTGTTATTGTTATGCAGGGCTAATTATTCTAGTATCGCTATACATCCATGCTGATAATCTGATATCAACTCCACGGACAAAATAAAACTAATCCTGCCACTGATTTACAAATTCAAGCAGCCAATCAGCGGCAAACAATGATGGATCCTGGTGGAAAAAAGATTTTGCAAGCAGCTCCTTTCCAACTGTCAGGAAAGTGTTTAATTACCCCCCCCCCCCATTTCAGAAGAGTACTTAAATATGCCCTTATAGGTGTGTCACATTCGACTGTCCCTTAAATTACAGATGTGCACATGGTACATTAATGTAACCATCTACCTCATGTCAGCAGTGCTCCATTATATTTTAGATATATATACACACACAAATATAACTCAGCAATTCATTTTCATCTTGTTCCCGGACATGCTGAGAAGCAGCACAATGCGCTCCTGGAACAGACTGAGCTTCATTTTCTAATAAGCGGTGTCAAACTGGTCAGTGCAGCCTCTCCGTAAGAGTTTGATTAACCTTATTTAGTTAACACAATCCATTAGCATTACTTACCCTCCCCCAGGGGTAGATATATGCAATGTCCATAAGTGTGTAATAATCTTTTAGTGGCTCCTCCTCGTAGAGAATCTCCACCTGCAGAAAGCAAAGTGTAAGCCAAATACATTCATCGCATGGTTAGATTATGTAGTGACAAGGCAGACCTTTTTCACCGTAAATCATGGTTTTTTTAGTGCACGTGTCACTTTTGTTGATAACCTCTACATAAACCTTTAGACTTAACATGAGGCAAACATACTGAAAACAAAGCAAAACGTTGTGTGCTGGTTGTGTTCCCTCAAACAGGGAGTAGCTGTTTCATCTCAATGACTTCACTTTACATGATGAAGGCCAACCTATTAAGCTTTGGCTGCAGGGAGAGCTGGTAAACCCTGTATAAATCATATTTAAACCAGCAAGAGTTCTTGAAAGTCACATTGCTGCACCGAGTATACCCACAGTATTTTCCAGAGATCACATCAATGGCACTCAGGTCGTGTGCACCAGAGAACCTCGGTACAGTTCTGACATGCTTGTTGCACAGACATACATGATAATATGTTGAACCCTTTCATATAGCTGGTTGCAGAATACACATGGTCCTGGGTACTACCTTGTACTTGCTAGGGACATCCATCTTGTTTCGTAGGAATTTGGCAAGGTGAGTAATGGTCATAGCAGCCGGACAGCGCAGGAAACGCAGACTGTTCCTCTACAAAATAGGTGAAGACACGTATCTGGAGTCACACATTGGCATGAGAGGACATGCGGGCACAAATCTTTCAGTGATAGCGCACATGAAATGCTCACAAAACAAAAAGTGAGGTTCCTAACTGAACAAATATTTTGTTTGGAAGTCCTCTTAGGAAAATTGAAATGAAATGTTTGGTAAAATCAACTGATTTTCTCACCTTCTCCAAGTCCTCGCTGTCCATTGAATCCAGAGTGTTGTCCCTGTAAGTAAATGTTTATGTTAATCTGTAATTGTAGCCAAGGAGTTGACCTCAAAAATTATAAAACTACTAAGTGATTGTGATCACACACGATCAGGCGATCCAAGAGCCCGAAAAAGAACAAGCAACCAGAGAAGAGATTATGTGTTTGTGGCCCAAATGGAACAGCTGTGGTGCAGACAGATGTTACAGTCACACAAGCTCTCTGTCTCTGGCATCGCATATTCTACCAATTCGAAAACTAAAATCCATCAACAAAACATTTCACTTAAATCAGTGGTTTAAAGCTTTTGATACCTGTGTTTAGGGGAAAATTAACTGTACTGTATGCTAGAATTAATTTGCGCATAAGAAAAAAAAAATTAAAATAAACAGTGGTTTATCAATCTTTGTCATTACTACCTACAAAGCAAAAGAACAGCTGCAGTGAATATATACCGTATATATTAAACTATGTTGCGTGTATATAGAATTCTGCATGAAACTAAATACCACACACGTTTTTAATATGATCTATACAACAGCTTGCACTAAGTTCCAGAATCATGTTTCTTTGTGCCAGAACCCTTGTAATGTAAATGAAAGCGATTGTTTTGTGATAAGCCCTGCAAATCTCTCCTAATGATTTCTCTCTCTCAGACAAGATTATCGCAAACAACAAAACTGAATAATGGAAATGAAGATGCTTCAGAGAACAAAAGGGGAAGGATCATACAGCAAAGGGATGTGTATTTAATTTATATTATATATATATATATATATATATATATATATATATATATTATTGGGTGTCATACCTGGCATCTTCTGAAAACTGAATTGAGAGACTGATATTTTCCTCCTCTTGCATGGCTCCCTCCCCGCATTCCGTGGTCTTCTCTCCCTGTTCCGTGGCAGAGCCATCAATAGCTGTAAAATAATCCAAACCGTGAGGCTTACGAGTGGGCCAAGTGCTGCATGTGTCGGAAGTTTAATTTGCTGGACATTATTGGTTTGACTTTTTTGAATGTTGTAAAAAAGCAAGTATAATACTCGAGTGTTACACATTGGGCTCTGTTCACGAGAGTCAGGACCGCTTGGTTTCAACTCCTCACTTCACTGTTCGTTATTTTGTATATTTTTTCTTTAAAAATAGCACCAATACAGTATAATAGGTGCATTATACAGGGCCAACCAAGATTGTCTTGCAGCAGCAGCTAATTTAGGTTAGACCTTTAATTGAAAAATGAAATGTTCAATATATTTAAAACTATATCTGACCCAAAATTTCCATTTTTTTGCAGACTAAAGACTCCACATGGGAGTTTCCTTGATAAATATCAGAAGACAAAACATATTATTTGATTAGGAAGGGGCAGTCCTGGAGTTTCTCCTGCAAGAAGGGCTAAACCAACCCTGCATAAGATGTAGCGCTTCTCATTAACTTAGGACAGCTAATGTGGTTCTATTATTATTATTATTCTTTTATTAATATAGTGCGAACAATTTCCACAGTGCTTCTTACAGTCCATACATTCAAAGAGTCCGACAACACGAGCATTGACAGACTAAGCCGATAAATTAGGTAGAGAGAGCACTCACCCTCTTTACGGTTATAGGAGGCATAGAAATCTCGCCGTCTTTTCATCTCATCTAGAGTGGAGAAAAAATAAAATACTTGTTATGCGCACAACCATTCCAAAAGAGTAGTAGATACTTGGAACAGACCTAGACAGTAGCTGTAGTACTATGACAAACGGTAAACAAATTCAAGAAAGCTAAAGATAAAACAATTAGTAAGAAAAAGTGATTGAAAAGGTGACAGTAGATGGAACAATTGGTTCTTTTCTGTCATCGCTAACTATGTATCTAAGAAACAAATAAGTATCTTTATTTTGGCAGTTTGGCCTATAAATTCTCCTTTTCATTACACAATCGAGTGCCCGTAGATCCATGCGCATGTCCACAATCATGTGCTTTCTAGTACTGAGAAGACAGAGACATTGGTGTGGGGGTCAGAGAACAGGTTTGGGGGGTGCCATTTATCACCACACAATCTCTTGCCGGGATTATAAACCAGTTATCTTTCTCACGCCGTCATCACCAAGCATTAATCTACTTGAAAACAAAGAAAATCAACCCTTCTCCAAATAAATAAATAAACCTGATCAGTCTGAACACAGATGCTTCTATTCTGCATGAAATCATAGTAGATAATGAACAATATATATACATATACACATACACATATATATACACACACACACACACAATACCTGGACGACAAGCTTTACAGAATATACTTACAGACATGAATCTAGAGCGCATGCAGGTATATGATATATATTCGACTTTTTGTGCTCACCTCTAAAGAGTCCTGGAACAAGTTTATATACGATATCCTGCAGTGTTTTGTCTGACCTAAAGAGAAAAACATCGAAACAAGGTGTGTGTGATACAAAGCAGCATTATACTAGAGGTCTTACAATATAATTGTAAAAAAAAAAAAAAACATGTACAAAAGGATAAAAAGCAAAAATATTCTATATGGTGTATCTAAGATATGGGGTTCTCACCTGATGCTCAGGAGCGGACGTCCTTTGTGGACCTGGGAGTCACACATTGGGCAAAATTTGTGAGCTTCCAGATACCGCAGAATACAAGTTTTACAGACTGTAGAAAGAGAGGGGAAATAGTAAAGAAGGCTTGATGGAAAAGTACCTTATATTAGACCAGGGCTTGGCACACCCCGGGCGCCAGGTCACCGCGGCGGCTAGAAACCCCTTCCTGGTGCCCAGGATTTGCAGGACAAGGGGGTAAAAACTGTCCAGGGCTGACACCCTGAATCCAGCTGCCTACACTTTCCACGGTACCCGACCCCGCTAGGCATCACATGGCACCCGTGCAGGAAAGCATAGGGTGCCAGAGTCACAACGGCAGCAGCGCTGCAGTTATACACAAGGTGATAAGGAGAATAGGGTATGCGAGTGTATAATGTAGTGTCAGGGTCAGTGTGTATGTGTGTAAATGTATAGTGCTAGAGTCAGTGTGTGTGTGTGTTCGTTCATGTATGGTGCCAGTCAGTATGTTTACTGTATTGTAGGGCCAGATTCAGTACGCATGTGTGCATAGTGTTAGAGTGTGTATTTTTTATAGGTATAGTGTTAGCTGGTGTGTATGTTGCTGTATACCGCATGCATGTGTATAAGAGGGTGGTGTTAGCGTGTGTGGTGATGCTAAAGTCATACTGTAATATACACATAAGTTTTTCATGTCAGCATATAGAGTATCAGTGTATGTTCTTAAAATGATTGTAGAATGTTAGCGTGTGTTACTGTAAGGTGTTAACCCAGTTCCTGTAGAGGGGGAAGAAATCGAGGACCGAATACCCAGGAAGTTTCCAGGTATGGCAGTTGGACTGGAAACCGAGTGTGGGGTGTGAGTGATTAGCAGGGCCCGGGTATTGTTTTTGACAATGACTAGAACTACGTAACATTGGAGCAATTTACAGCTCAAAAAAGACACAGGTATAATGACGACATATTCTGCATGGTAAACAGCACTTACATGAATGCAGGCACTCTACAATCGTGGCTGCATCTATGAAGTATCCTCCACATAACGCACACATCAGGTGCGGGTTGAGCTCCGTAATCTTTATCCGCATAGTCCGATGCATGGCTGAGCCGAGGGGAGGGGGAAGTGGAGGGACTCTGCAACGACAGAAGAACACAAATGATTTAGAGAGAAAAAATATATTAAAAAAATAAATAGAAGTTACAAATACCGGTTTCCCCCTCAACCACTGACTAGATTGTAAGCTCCTAGGGCCCGCTCTTTGTTATTGTGTGTGACTTTAAATGATTCTACGGGTTGTCACAGTGCTAAGGAATCTGCTGGCACTTTATCAATAAATGTAATGTGATGTAAATAAAAATTAGATTTGATAAACTAACAAGAATTAACATTAAATTTATTATATTACTCCTTGATGTGGACATAACAGAGGATGCTGTCCTGCATAGAAAGTACCTAAAGTACACATGGTTTTACAACATAAAGCAGAAAAAGCTTAAGAAGCTTCTTCTGTTGCTATGGCAACAAACATAGCCGTAGTCTGATTTCAAGCGGTCACACAAAAAATAAAAATGAATGGTGCAAAATCTGGCACAATCACTGAATTATTTCTGGCCGGGGTTTGGGCTTCAACGGTAAGCATCTGATGCTGTATTTATGTTTGTTCTGTAAAGCAATCCCACAGAACAGCGTGTAGTGTATAGAGATGCAGAGAGCGCTCGCCGTACCAATACGGGTAACGACCTAGTTTATAATAAACCGATGCATCAAACTTTTATTAGAACATAAACAATATTATTTATTCATCGTGTAAACTGCTACTGTGCCGGTGTGAGCGCCTCCTATTCATTAGTAACAAAGAGAAATAAAATGGATCAAAAACATTGTTACACATCTGCCAACGAATGGTGGTTTAAAATTCTAAATGTTTTAGGAGCTCTGCGGCTGTTATCTCTATGTAACCGCCAGAATGCTTTTACAGCAAAGTACCCAAAGCTGAAGTGATTCATCCATACAGATCTACTGAAAATAACTAAAATGATCAAAAAGTTCTGAACTGGTTTGTCCAACGCTGGTCAAACCGAACGTTCAATCCACTAAATCAAGTCAAGCCGTATAAGATAATTAAAGAGAGTCTTGCTACATCCAGACAGAGAGGATGGTTAAAAAGTGAATTCCCATCAGTCTGCTCTTGGCACGGACAGAGAGCGAGCGGTTCGGCTCATTCCACAGGTTTGGGATGTGAAAACCACAATCGGGTTAGCGGTAGAACAAACCACTGAGAAAACCCGGCAGATCCTCCCTTGAGATTGTGGAAGAAATAAGAGTCTGAATAGGAAGGGCCACAGAGCGTCCGCGAGCCGTACCCACATCAGATGCTACAGTAAAGAAAAGCAAACACATTCACACACATCGATTATCGAATGAAGGAAACGGGGCTACCATAACGCGCATTCATTTACTTCTGTTCCATAAATATTGTGGCACAATTTTGGATAGGTTCTCCCACAATAACACTAACAGAGTAACACAGGGAGCGACTGCAGCCCCAAACTTCATGAAGTTACTTGCCAACGTATAGCAAACTGCGTATCTGCTCAATCCCCATCATCCTTAGGGGAAATAAACGGTCCATTCAATAATATTACTAAAAACCTTTTAACTTACACCTGGAAAATGAGTGAACGATATAAAGAAGCGTTATTATATACAGTTACTGATGTATTAAGGATACATTAGTATCTGTATATAATATAATAAGGTTTATTTTGCAGAGAGGCGTTTTTGAATGAACTTTTTATATTAATCACCTCCCAGTTTATATGAGAGAGAGAGAGAGAGAGAGACAGAGAGAGCCAACACCAATTTATAGTTTATATACAATAAACACACAACGACAACGCATCCAGCAGGCAGGCATCACATACACTATTCAACCAACCCAGGAACCTGGTGGAATTTGTCTCTATACAGAAACTATCGAGTCTTATAATCGAGGTTGTCTTCTAATCAGACCTCAAATCAGGTCTGACTATGAGACTAAGATCCAGATCCCCCGCAGCGCTGCAGGGGACCTGGATCCTCCTTTCTGGTAACCTCAGCTGCTGCCGGCACTTACACCCGGCACTCTACACAGACATTAGACAACCCCTACATGAAGCCACCTACATATGGCTTGTGTAAGGCTGTTGGATATTAAAGAGATTATGTTGAATGTGGCCAGTGCGGGGTTCTGAAGCTAGTCCTCGGGACTCATGAAACCTGGGTATGTCTGCACTGGTCTTTCCTAGCAGCACCTCAACGTCTGTTTAATTCCAGAGAAGCCTCTGTTGTATATCACATATATGACGTTTGATAGCCCCTGGTAGCGAAGGTACGAGTACACATTGTATCGCGGGATCCTCACCGTTATTTTAGTGGAATGGAAGCTGTGCGTTACCAGGCCAGCTTTTTCATCTATGTACTTGTTTGGTCCAAAGTATGGATTGTATACATTGAGACATCCAGTGTTCTTTTGTATTTTTATTCAAACCCAGGTGTCGTCGCTGCCCACAGACTTTTAGATCTCGATGGCTGTAACTCTCTGTCTCCTAAAAACATCAAGCCGGCTACACAAGTTTATCCAAACAGATAGGCAGACTGCATCCCACGCGATAACCCAGGGGGACCGCATCCACCCTAATTGTAAGATGGCACACGGGACCCTCGCTGCCAGCCGCATCTGTATACACGCTGTATATTTATAACATAATTACGGGGGTCGATACAGTGAAATCAGTTAGTAAGGATAGATTGTTACTCCTGTACATGTAACAGAGCCGCACGCTGCGCACATTCACCGACATGTGAAAAAAGACCCCAAGGAACAGTTTCCCTTTATACTGAACTAAGAGGTCTGGTATGTTCATATACCCCCCCCCCCATATGCACGGCTTACTTTCCTTTTAGGGGTCCCCGCTATTACTTGTTCTGTAACAATTCAAGCAGAAAATGAGACGTCTGATAAATTCCCACGAGAAGAGGAGGAATGGGGAATGTTTCGGGCTTCAACTGTTTGTGATTAAAGCCTTAATGCTCTCCAGCACCGCAGAGGTTAAACTGCAGGAGAGTCCTTCCTATTTCAAAGCACCCTATGTGGTTTAACCTCTTGTAATCTGGATCCCAATCAAGGTTCAATATCCTCTATGACAAAACCATCGAAGATAAAATAGGTCGGCAAACACCGGAGGTAATAAAAAAAAAAAAAAACTTGGCTAAAGACAAATATTCACTCAATAAATCAAAACCAGGACTAACATTTTTGATTTGTTTTCACAGAAGATCTATCGAGTTCAACAACAAATTTTGGCCCTTTATATCGACCAACGATTTATAGAAATATTCTATGTATCGGTCCCGGTGGATACATCGATGCTACACAAATACTTAATATGGATACACAAATGCTTAATATTTACATTTACAAAACAGAGGATACGGACTTTAATCAGTGAACCCCCCCCCCCATAGTAAACTATATAAACATGGGGTGTATAGTTTACTGCGGTTTATATAACCGGTAAATAAACGTAGAATCTTTAGACTAATCAAACAAACTGTATATAAGCTGCCCGTTTAATATTAAATAATAGAATACACCAAGATAATGATAATGTATATTCGCTCTGGTAATATGTAACATATATGCAGATGTTAAAACGTATTGCTGCTTCGTGAAATAGAATACAAATACATAAAGTCAACCAAAACAAGGTTTTATAGTCACATTTATGAACAGTTAATTGGATCACATATCGGGCACGCTATACGGAATCGCAATTTAATGCTCTTTCACCAGAAAGCGAGCAATGAGCTGTAATAAATATATATAAATAATCTATATGTGCGTATACAGTGCACACAGTAGGGTGCATTCTATGTGTACTCCCCATGTAAATAAAGTGATAGGAATTGCCCCCTCCTGGAAATGAAGTACGGGGAGGGGGGGGCACGGAGGGGGGGGGGCACAGGCTATTTTGACAGATGTCACCATCCTTGCCATGTCTGGCACCCTGTGCTGATAGAGGGGTTAACAGTCTGACATATGGCACCCCACACACACACAGCCCGAGAAGCAGGCCCCACGCAGGACGAGGGAGGACATGGCTGGCAGAAAGAAAATGGGGGGTCGCAGCTTCCCTCAATGGTGGGAGGTCTTAGGCACAGCACTATGTGGGGGAGGGGTGATCAGGGAGCACCCCAAATATAGACCTTTTAATAGATTACCCCCAAACACACCCCTCCCCCACCCAGCACAACAACCCTGACAAGGCTGGCACAGAGATCACGCATCCCGGGACCCCCCGGGCACTTACCGAGTGATGCCGGGTCCTGCTTTCTCCGCGCTCCGTCTGTCTCCGGTTATTACTCCGAGCGGTTCTGTCTCCACATCTCTTTCCCCCTCCTCACCTCCCTCCCCGGCTGGCTCACCCACCCCCCACGTCTCTGTCACCCCCTCCTTTTGTCTCTCTCGCTCCTTCTCTAATTTTTGCTTTTTTTTTTCTCTATCGCAAAATGGCTTTTTTTTTTTGCAGACAAGAAACAAACCACGCCCCCGGTCATGTGACCACCTCCCTGTGGATGGCTGATGATGGCGGGGGATGGAAAACAGGAGATGTGGAGGGAGAGAGAGAGAGAGGGAGGACAAAGACTGAGACACCGCCAGACTGGGTGTCTGCCTTCTATCACACACACAGAATCAATACAACAAAAAGATACAGGGGGCGTCAGATACAAACCCCCGACTGCAATGAAATCACATGTTTGTAGAATAAGTGTACTTGGCACACGCATGTATACTATCTTTACACACCGCTACAGTACACACACAGTCACTTAAGCACGCAAATGCCCGTGTGTGTGTCCGTCACTGCCCCTAGTTATCTTAACACGCCTGTGACACGGGTTAGCATGCGGGGGACGTCCCTGTGAACAGTGGCCCAAAATGGAGGGATCTGCATGGGGCGGACATACCCAGAACACGCAGGTCAAAACAAAGGGAACCCAAAGTACAGAAATACGGCCTTTCTGTGCAGGATCTACGATAAAAAGCCGCTTCGCTGTAGCTTCCAACTCTATATTTAGAACATCTCTCTATCACTCCACGGCATGAAAACCCACCAGTGACCCCCCAGGGACAGCGGGCATCACTCGGCTACAGCCAGAGGACATTCAAATAACCCCCCCCCTTTTCTGAGAGCCGTGCCAAGGGGTGTCTATCTACGGGGGTCCGTGCTCCTTCAGCATGCGTCCAGGGCGCCAAGACATGACAAACCTATACAGCATACAGGGAAAAATATTCTGTTTGGTCACAATGCTCATTGCAGGGCCACGTGTGGGCCCTCGAAGTTTTGGCAAGTTCTTGTTTTTGTTTTTTTTAGAAAGGACAATGGGCGGTCCCTAAACACATTGAAAACAATGCATTTTGAGCCCGTACATGTACGGGCTTTGCCATTAAGGGGTTAAAGCTACGTATAGCTTTGGTTTTTAATCAGTGGAATAAAAAGATGGTTTAAAAGCGAGATACTCCGTCCAGAGGCGAATATCCACGGCAAACGGCGACAGAACAGCCAGATCCATACAAGGCGCAGACAGGATGTTAACGTGGCTCTTAAAGTAATATTTGCGGGCAGCGATATATATCTGCCTTCATGCGTGAGCTGTGGGAATGAACCCACACAGGCAACTAACAACCATAGCCAGATAGAAACGGCATGTAATCTTACATAGTAACAGAAATACAGCGCTACGGAATTTGATGGCGCTATTTAAACAATAAATAATAATAATAATATATCTACACCTATAACCGGGAAGGTCTTCTTACTCATGTAAGGCGGACGCCGGCGATCACGCTCGTTGAAGTAATCATGGAGTGTAATCTCTTTTTTAGGTCAGAAGAGAGGCGGCATTCAAAACCTACGAGGAATACAAGTAACCGGGTCGCCGGAAATGGGAAAAAAAAAATGAAGAAGCTGCATCGGACGGGAAAGTAGGGCAAAAAAATAAGTAAAGAGGACGCTTTGTCATAATATCTGCATAAATTGTGAAGCGTAAAACAGTATTTACAGATAAGGAAGCCACGTTGTTTCTATCCTCCATTCTGTAGCCAAACTACTTGTCACAGGACCTGCACAATTATTCCTCCCCATCAAATGGTTTACTAATCTTGTCTCGCATGACTATACCCTTATTTGTCTCTGGATTGGAAGCTTGCGAGCCGGACCCCCCCTCTAATCTCCTCGGAGTCTTTGAATGTATGGACTGTAAGAGGCGCTGCGGAAATTGTTGGCGCTAAATAAAATAATAATAATAATGAGTCCCTTAGAAGAGTTAGCCAGTCCCTACATACATACGTTTTGGTGGATTATCATTCATTTTGATTATTTTTTTTTGGTCACAGTACAGAAACGTACTGTGACCAAGGCTTTAATGACATCACTCGGTACACATTATGGCGCCATCATATTCCGTGAGGACGTACAACAGGCAAGCCGGACAAATAGCGCGTCGTGTAACAGTTTGGACTTACAGCAACAAATGGCAGCCATGTAACATGTATAGAGAAATACACGGATATCAAAAAGGCTAAAACAAAACTAAATATTCTTGTTGCTGCAATGGCAAAAAAAACTACAGCCTAGCAATTTCCTCAGACATGTCATTCAAAATTGCCCATTGTTATTGAAATATAAATGCGGCAAACCGCGTAAAAGGCGCGTTGAGGCCTAAGTTATGTGTGTGTTTTACTTCCAGGGGTCACTGACGGGAATCCCTGAGGGGAAATCCGGCCAATTCATTTTGGGCCACAGCGTTTACCCAGCGGATATCTGTCAGCCAACAGCGCTGGGAAGCTGCCCCTGCATGTACGTCCCAGTGAAGCTGCTCGTGCGGCTGGGCTCGGTGATAACGTCACGGACACTGATATTACCACAAATATAGATAATTAGCAGCTTTACCGCTCTCTCAATAGCCTCCCGGGGGCTTTTTTTCAACTCGGGTCCTCCAATATCCCATCATGCACCGGTGTTCGTTCTGGTCATCCAGTATCCCAGCATACACTGCGAGAGCGTATGACTGAGCTTTTTCACGCTCGCCGCCTCTCTTCCGGCCAAAGCACCAATAAGCGGTGATTGACAGGAGGCGGGCGCAATGAACGCTAAGTAACGTCTTAGCGCCTCCAATCCGTGCGGCGTAGGCGAGCTCCTGAGTTAACACCGGCTTAGGGTTTCGTTTTCGTATACAACGGAGGGAAAGAACCGGCGGCATCATGGTGAGACCCGACAGGACACCGTAGTATGAAGCGTACCCCATGCGGGGCTTTTGGAGCGGTAGAGCAGAGCAGAGTTAGTGCGGGCGGTTGAGTCTGGGGCTGTTATGATGCGGGTGGAGATGAGAAAGAGGGGCTCTGAACGGATCAGTCTGTACAGCAGGGGCTTCTAGGGCGGTTCGTGGGCTGTCATGAGGGCAGCCCGTGTACCTGGACTTTGAGAAGGGTGGGCCGACTGGGTGCCCGGGCTGGTATGGCGGTGGGCCGACTGGGTGCCCGGGCTGGTATGGCGGTGGGCCAACATGGTGTGAGGGATTTATCAAAGAATATTGAAAAGTTAACGGTTATGTTGTCGCGGAGGTCGTCCGCCTGTCCTGTCACCGCGGCAGCTGTCGGAACCGATCTGAGCTAAGAAATCCTGTATGATGGCAGTCGGCTTCTAGCAGTTAAATCCCGGATATTCAAAATCTTCGTTAAATAGGTGACGCGGTTTTCTTTATGCGCAGAACACGCTATGATCTCCATGCAGAATATTCTCCGGGATGATTTGTAGACAAAGTGTTGTTTGATGTAACCTCAGTGTGTAGGATGCTCTTTGTTTAAATTGAAATGTTTGCCCTTTAAAGTAAACTTGCATGTGTATAATACAGTAAAATTGTATATATTTGCATAGTGCTATTAAATGTACAGATACCATACTTTTTGAGAATTGGGAGCAGGGCTTAACAAAGGTCGTTCATGCACAAGTAACTTAACCTGATGCAATCGTTACAACAGAATTGCCTGAATATTATGTTTTTGCAATGTTTCCATACCGTATTTTTCCCTTTCTCACGTTTCAGTCTATTATGTCATATAACGGAGGGGCCGTCATGGCCATGAAAGGGAAAGACTGTGTGGCCATCGCTGCGGACCGTCGCTTCGGAGTCCAGGCTCAGATGGTGACTACGGATTTCCAGAAGATCTTCCAGATGGGAGATCGCTTGTACATCGGCTTGGCTGGCCTTGCAACGGATGTACAGACTGTGTAAGTGTGGTGCTAGCGGCAGAAAAAATGCGTTACTTACTATACAGGAGAGTGACATAAGCCAGAATAGATCTATGCAATGGCCGCTGCTATTATACCAATGTAGTGAATGCTTTTATGTACACGTAAGACATGTATGGATTAATGCAAAATATATTCTCTTCCTCCAACATTAGGGCTCAGCGACTGAAGTTCAGACTGAATCTGTATGAACTCAAGGAAGGACGTCAAATTAAGCCAGAAACATTTATGAGCATGGTGTCGAATTTACTGTATGAGAGAAGGTAAGCAGCAGCAAAAGCAGAAGAAATGCAAAACGGCCGCCATTGGAGCAAATCTGCTGCTTTCTACTTAGAAATAGAAAGAGGGAGGACTGTAATATAAAGTGGAATTTTGCTAAATAGTGAGATGACCCTGTATCTGGGATGACTGAACATACAAATTAAACTAATTCAAGCTGGTTAGTATTATATTAGAGAGAGTTTAGTCTATTCCTGAAACTGCTTTAAGTTTTATGTGATTTAATTGTTTCCTATACACATTGTTTTGGCGTTTTTTTTTTTTTTTTACTTTGAGTGACTAGATTTACTCCTGGCTTTCCATCCCGATTTTGTTCTTTCACCTAGGTTTGGCCCGTACTATATTGAACCTGTTATCGCTGGTCTGGATCCCAAGACGTTCAAGCCCTTTATTTGCTCCTTGGACCTGATCGGCTGTCCTATGACAACGGAAGATTTTGTGGTGAGCGGAACGTGCTCGGAGCAGATGTACGGAATGTGCGAATCCCTGTGGGAGCCAGACATGGTAAGTTAGGGATCCCTGCTTTTACCCGTGTACTCCTTTTAAACCAACCTATTATTACAATAAAGAAAACTGGCGCCTCTATGGTCCAGGGTGATCCAGAAATGGATTTCCGTTTAAGAGTCCCCCTGCACATCTGAAACTTGTATACCATGGCTTGTATACCAGTGTGGCCAGTGTATGTAGAGATACTATTATCCTCTGGACCCTCTTTACCCAATGTATGTAGATCTGTTAAATTGTCGGCACCGTATCATCTATTTTAAACATAGTTCAGTATCTATACTATCAGATTTGAATTGGGGGGCTATGATTAATTTGGTAATCAGCAGCTACGGTGCACATGGTGTTGTAGCTTACGTGAAATTTACTTGTGAACTCAGTTTTTCTATCTTTTATACCAAAAGGAACCCGATGACTTGTTTGAAACCATCTCTCAGGCCATGCTGAACGCAGTGGACAGGGATGCTGTGTCTGGAATGGGGGTGGTTGTACATGTGATGTAAGTGTTTCTGAAGACTTGTAAATGTGGCAGACACCTTTGTTTTAAAAATGAATATATAAATTATGTCAATTTTAATGTGTTTGGAACATCTTCATGATTGGTGGGAGAGTTCTTAAAGACTACCATACCTGCTGGATGTGTAACGTAGCTCTGATGCTCGGTCAATCATATCCATTTTTATGACATAATTTTATAACATCTACAAATTAAAGAATACAAAAGAAAATTTCAAATGCTGACTTCTTTCTTTACAGAGAGAAAGACAAAGTTACCACAAGAACACTGAAGGCACGAATGGATTAAATGCTATACCCACTGGATTCCCTGCGGTTGATCAGTTACGTTTTTTTTTTTTTAATTAAAATAAGTATTCAATGATCGACTGACTGTATTTGTATTTATTCCATGTAGTATAGAATGAAAAGAAATGCAGAAAGTGTAGGGTTATGTAGGATGTCAACATTTGGGACTGGGGGGGTGGTGGAAGAAAAAACTCCAGGAACAATAACCAAGAACACTCACTTTATTGACAAGTTTTACATTGATGAAGGAAAAAATAACATTTGGCAAATTGCTTCTTATGGAAACATGAACCATTCCCTCACCTGTGCAACAAGACAGGACTGCTGTTCAGAAGAGTTATCCCATCACACTAATTCTATTGCAAATGGACAAGCTGGTGGGTGGTTTTTTTTTTTGCTTTTTTTTTTAAATATATATTTTAAAAAAAAGTACAGGTTGGGAGGGACATAGTGTAACACCGGCATTCAGACAAACAAATATAAAAAAAATTTAGACAACCATATATACCATGATTACCATTTCTTAAATATCGATACTTAAAGGAGTAAAATATGACCTATGGGAAGAGATTCAAACAAAATGAAGATGCAAAAAATCCCTTTTTCTTAAAAAAACAAAATCAAAATAAAATTGCATCTTGTTAATAAAACAATACTGTCAGAAACAATTAGCATTTGTAACAGAATGCTATGTTATATGTAAACAGGTTACAGAACACTTTATTAATCAAGGTATACATCTGGGAGACGGGATACTGCATCCGTATAGAGAAACTGTAGGAGTGAATGTATAGGTTCAGCCCAAGGCTGCCACAAGGGTCCGCGATGCAACAGGAGAAATATCACGCCTGGGGGTCCTATCTGCATTACTGAATTCTAATCTCTTCTTTGCCAAAACCGGCTGCTGTTTACGGATTAGAGAAGGTTGAGGGTTTCATACCAGGTATGAACATAATGGGCTTTATTCACTAAAGGGAGCGTTGTTTTTAACATTAAGGGCCAACACTTGCAAGTTTCTCCAATGGGAATGGCGGGTTCCGCATAATATAATCAGCAAGGAGACTTTGGAGACATCTCACTGGTTTGATTATACGATGCAGCCCAGGCCAAGCCCATCCTGCAGCAGAAGCTCACCGGAGTTGGCCCTTCATAAACACACAACGAAGCGACAAAAGTGAAGCCAAAAGAAGAAAAGCAAAAATAAACCTTGGTTGTTTATGTATAAAAAGTAGTCTTAACACCACAGCAATTAACAGAATAGTCCAATAAGCAGGGCCAGTCTGGTGGTTGTTATGACGGGCTAAAAAAAAAAAAAAATGTATTAAAAAATGATTTTTTAATACATAAACAATTTCTGTGGGGTTAAGGTTAAAATCAGATATTTTAACAACGCAGGTGGACTAGAAAATCATTAAGTATAAGACCAACCTCTTGAACATGAGCAATACACTGTAAATCACTTAGATATCTAATACATATTGCTTCCCTCTCAACAATTTAAATGTATTGACCTGTTAAATTGTTATTTTGTTGCTAAAAATCTGCCCAGAATCACCGGCTAGGTCATTCCCTATTTAGGGCTCAGGGGCACAGAACATTTCCTCTATGTCCGTGGGCCATCAAGACTCGACTGATGCATCAGTGCAACCAAGTGCAGGACCACCATTATATTACACTTCCCCTCCTGCTTTTGTTGCTTTACTCCATGATAATACTTTTGATGTAACATGCACTATGACGCCATCATAAGCTCACTCGCTTGCGAAAACCAATCAGATCCACAAGCCTAGTGCTTTGAACGCCAGGCATTTAATTCTCCTATGGTTTTGCTGTGGTAGCCACCACCTAAAGTCCTAATAAAGTCATAATGTTTATTTGCAAATAAGTTACTGCTTAGGAATGGCCTTATGAAAAATCCAGCAGCCATCTCTACAAAGTGCTCCAAACGTCTGCTTTCAGACAGCGTTAATCTTAGCAATGGGCCCATTGGGCAAATGAAAGCAATTGTCATCGAGAGACAGGCAGGGAAAGGCCATGTAACAGCGTGTGCCCCACATAGGAGGAATACAAAATACTTTTAGGATCTAAGGACAGAGTAAAAGGTGGGAGATCGCCATCATGGCACTTGGGTAGTAACTTAACTCCTAGACTGACCCACAGCGTCAGTGAGTTCAGCGTTACTAATTTAAAACTTGGGGTGGGTTTGTCGCGTGATTTCTTTTTTTTTTTTTAGCATTGTTAGGGTCAAGCTATACGAACAGGATGGGCATGCAGCACAGACCAACTCAATCACACTCATGCAGACACGTAATCTCTCTCAGCATAGAAAGGGAGAAGTGCGGAGGGATGGAGGAAGGAGAGCTACGCAATGATGTTTGACATGAACTCAATGAAGCGTTTGGAATACTGCTCCGGATTCACTGTGGAGATCTCTGCTCCAGCCTATAAAAAAACCCACAAAAAACGCACAGATTAGAGCAGTCGTGATGATATGGTTTGATGTTTGACCTGTCTGACCGCACTTCAGAAACATACCCCGTGTTTGACCGTTTTGGCTGCATGCGCAGCTTTCTTCTTGGCATCATATGGCGTCAGAATGTCTATGATGGCCATGAAATAAACTTCTCTTTTGGGGGCACCTGTGAGAAAGGAAGGAGAATTGAACACAACGTAACAGTATGGCGCAAACCATGATGCCGATATCTCTTAGAAACACTAAGAATGGAGCACAGGATAGTTTGGAAAAACAGTAAATAATGGGCTAGAGATGAAACTAGATTTATTTTGCTCGCCCAGGTAATGTTTATTTCTGCAGATTACACATCATCGATACTCGGCCCCTGATATTTCACGGATTGACACTATTTTAGACACCAGCCAACAACACAGGACAGACCGGCAATGGGACTTGTGAAATGTGGTTAACTTTAATACAAGGAATAGGATCTTGCTAAACTACATTAGAAAATACTTTGAGATAATTACCTCCGCAGCACACGTAAAACATAATGTTTTAAACGTACAATGCCTGTATATACGTCCTTCTCCAGGTAGAAAATGTGCGCATGCATCACATTAAACAGATATGCAGATAAAATGTGGTAGAGCTGAATATGGAGGGTTTTAGTAATAGTGAAAACTTAGCGAACTCATAAAGGTTACCCCCAGCTCAGAACAGAATATTTATCTGTCCCTATAAAGAGCTGACAAAGCATAAATGCTAAAGCCGGAGCCCAATTTAAGCATGCATTTTCTGGCGCCATCAATCTGGACAAATTTGACTTCCCAAAATGTTAAGGACATTGGGCAAACACTGGTGCTGAGGCAAGGAAATGTTTGTCAACGCAACTGCTAAATCCTGCTAAAGTTGTTTGTCTGATACTTGCAGATACTGAGAGTTTGTGACTAATCTGTGACTGTTTGCTCAAAGATGTTTCACGGGTGTAATGAAAATACTCCACGGGGACGAGGAGTCCAATTAGCCCTCTTACTGGCCCACACACTATTCTATCCTCAGTACACCGATCAGTGTCACATCCACCCCATCTATCACCTTCCGTAGGAGACATCGGACTAAAACCTTCCCCAGAACTACCTGAGGTTCTTCCATAAGCACAATGCATTTTTAGGTGGTAGGTCTGGCAGGTCAGTGCAGCGTATGCCGTGTGTAGGAAAACAACCTGCAAGCGGACTTTAATATAAAGGAGGTACAGTAGACAATACAAGAGACGACCTTGTACACAGACACTGGCAGAGCAGTATAGGCTGGAGGGGAGAGGTCATAGGGTATGAGGGGGAAAAAGTTCCAAATGTATTTTCATTCCCATGTTCCCACCTGAAGCAGTGACAAAATACATGTTCTTTCACTCCTTACTTACTCTCATGGCTCTTCATTGCATAGACATCAACGGACGGGTCAAACTCTCCCGGCCCAAAGAACCGAGGGCAATTAAGCAGGTTCCCAGGGCTATCTGGTGGTGTGCCGTACGAACAGATGGGGTTCCCTGAACCATCGTCACACTCCTCTTCTTCTGCCCGTTCTTCCACTTCCATCTCCTCCTGCTCTGCACGATCTACATCATGTAGACCAACTAGAAGACTGTAATCCATGATCTTCAGCAAAGATAAGAACTGTAGAGAAAGTGTAAATGTCATGTGAGGAAAGGTGTAGACTATCTCTGCAGACCACCAATTAGCCACATTCATCATGCATGGACTTCAGAAACATAAGCAATGCGGACAGTGCTGGAAATGAGCATTTGGCAAAGATAAGGTTATACAAGTTTTATGGAAACATGAGAAATATACTATGATAGCTGTTCCATGATATTGCCACGAAACACAAGTATACAATTAGCACACCTTTACAGGTAAGTGGTATGGCATGAGTTGGGCCAGATACCCGTGCCTGGATCCCAGACCTACTCATGATCTGATCTGGATTCACGTGCTGGATGTGTAACATGCTCAGCTTCTCACCTCAACATCTCTCTTAAGTTTCTCCAGGAAAATCTTTTTGTTCTCCTCACCCACATGGAGTTTCTGCCCTTCATTCAGAAAATCGTTGTCTTTGAATGTGGGTAAATCCTTTGCCTGTGAGATGAAAAAGAAGAATCTATGGGTTATGTAAGAGTTGAAGACAGGGTAGGTGGAATGGGGAATCAGAACAAACCCTTCCAATAACAGATATCCAATAAATCTACTCATAGTATGACCCATGAAACGAAGACAGATTCATGTCTTGGTATAGCATGCAAAGTTTAGATGCCAACCATTTCTGGACTCACTGGATTATGACCCAAACCTACCTTTTCTTTATCACTGGCTTCTCTGGCCACTGTAGAACCCTGGAGGAAAGAGGAGGAAAGAGGATATGCAGTTTAATGAAGAATGAAGAGGAAAATGATCCTATCAATATAACAAGACAAGCTCTTCTGTACACCGCGCTGACTCACCTTCAGGTCGTACTTGCGATGTACTATGAGCCGATGGCTGAACACATTCCTGGTGACAATCATATAGGTTTCCACGCCGTCCACAGTGAGTCGGTACATGCCAAGGAACTGCGGAAGGAGTGTGTTTCCGTGGCACTCCACTATAAACTGAGAAGAAATCGGGTCGTTAAAGAATCTCCCCAGCACTGAGGAAACGAGAACATAAAGAGAACAAACAAACAAACATGGAACGAAAGGAAAAAGGGAACACACATATTCATCAGAATATCAAGTAATTATATATATATTGGGACATCCCAATTACGTGCACCCAAGACCTTTGAGTACGATGTACAATACACAACCCACACCTTGTATTACATAATATTATAATTGTATAATATAATATATTGTATTGAGGGGATTGAGCTGCAGTCACACTATAAATTATGTAAGTCACTTTTTAGGGAATAACCAAGGTTCTGGAGCACCTGGTGATATTTCTTCAAGATATTGTGCATCTCGGCCACATCCTCTCCGGATATCGTTTTAATGACAAACCGCCGGTCAAACGTGGTAAGAAAACGCGAGCCGAATCGGCCTTGTGTCTCGCTGTTCACTGGCGCACTGCGGGTCAGCGAGTTCTGACGACAAGGAGAACAAAATATTTTTAGAATTGTGTATTTTCAAGCAGCTTAAGGAAATAATACACCCATCACACATCTATTAAGTGACATCATACACCATCTGGTCTATATTAATAGACTGCTAGCTCACAACAGCAGGTCCTTCGTATCATTGTTTATTTAAAAGTTATTGGAAATTACTAAAAAAGTTCAAACAAAGTTTTATTAAGTAGGTTTTTGACTTGTGGAAAATAAAAGAATGCCTCAGTCTTAATCCAAGGTGGACTGTTTGACTAAAAATGGTCCGTGGGAAAGGGACTTCATAAACTCCAGCATTAGCCAATCACTCTGTGACGACAGAGTAGGACCCAATAGCACATGAATTATCCTCAATGCCAACCCAGGGATTTTAAGATAAAAAGTCAGGAATTTTATTTCATTCTCTACTGCTCGCCGTGGCATATTTAATGCTTGAAAATAACCAACCTGGTAGTCCTGGTCATCAATGCCAAACCTCTCCCGCAGGTTTCGGAAGACCATGGGGCAGTATTCCTTGAATTTGAAGCGGCTTGGCAGGTTCTCCCTGCAGATGGAAGGGGTAAAAATGTCAGATCGGCTGCCCGATAAAAGAAGGGCTTTATAATGTTACAGAATTAGACATCTGAAGTATCATCGTTAATGAAACGGCAAATACAGGAGGTAGGGGTTATCACTTCTTGCATGAGCGAGCCCCCCCCCTATCCTACTCATAACGGCAGCTGTTGAAGACATTGAGGAAAAATTCAGAAAAAAAGGGACTCTGGTGGAAATTTCAAAATGCGGTCTTATGATCGTAACACTGGATCATTCCGACGTTTGCTACGATTATCGGAGACCTTTTCAAACGTTTTTATGAATGATATCTAAAGCCCTTTACAACACATTTCACGTAAGCCGGGATTCTGAAAAGAAAAAGCCAAATTACCCCACCATGCCAAAAATAAGGAGCGGTCATGATACATGAACTAGCCAGGCACGCATCCAACAAATCGAGGAACTGTCCAAAGTACTAATAGTGAGGTCACCAAAAAAGTGAAAGAGAGAATAATCGTGCAAACCGGAACCATGAAAGGAAACTGTGCTAGGTAGTCTATTAAGTAAATGATAGAAAGTAGAGATACAGTCACAAAAACATAACATGCCTTCGCTAGACATTATCTATTCCTCTGGAGAACAGACCGTTTTACTGTGACAAAGGCAAATGAAGATCTCGGGATCTGTTTGATTACGCCTTACAATTAAGTAACTGGTCACGTATTGTCACGTTGGTTATTGGTTCAGACTCCCAGAAGTGGTAGATGATAAAAGGCTAGGTGTCAACGGTCACCATCCCCATAAAAGCTAGATGTCAATAGCCAGCGTATCATTACATAGGGCCACTCGTTCGTCCCGCTGTAATATGCAGTGCGTGGGGAAGAACGGATGATGCCGCTTACTTGTTGAAGAGGTGGTTGTCCACTTTGATCTTGCTGTAAGCTTTAAAGTCGTCTGGCATCAGCATGACCGGTACAGGGACGTTACTCAGTTCATTGATCTGAAACAAGAGGTTAAGAAGGGAAAATGAGGCACAGTGGAACGCGACACCAACATCAATTTTAAAAAGAAAGGTCCAAGCAAAGAACTTTAAAGGCCTTGGTTGTCTATCTGTCCTCCACCATGGAGATCCTGAACCTCGACTTGAGAAGTAATAAAATAGGGAACCTACCGGCATGCAGTAGGACGTTTATTTAGAAGCAATGTTTCCATTCTAAAAAAACATTCATTTTCAAATTTTGAAGGAAAAAGGTTTCTATCACCTGAGAAAACTACAAGCCCAAGTCCAGTAGGCATCTAAATTACGTCCCAGGGCTGTAAGGGAATGAATATTGGTTGTGGGTTAATGATCACTAAACACAAGCCCACCTTGTTCGGGACGTAGCCAATGAAATACGGAACTTTATTGGGAAAGATCTTGTTATTTATCTATTGTTATGTAGGGAACGTAAGAGTTGAGTTCAGGAACACAGGAGTAGTTCTTTGCCCCTATGCAAGTAACTAGCCAACAAACCACAGGCAAAAAAAACATGGCGGACTGCATCAGAGATGTACGATCGGATTGTCCGTAGAGAAAGAGACGATTCTTCCCAGATCTCTGATAAGACCTCATCTAAAGCGAGGAGGAGGAGACCCCTAACTGGTTTCCAGAATAAAGAAGACCAGGAAAGACTAATCTTCATATTAAGAGAAGTGACAGAAACATTTAAATTCATAAATTGATTATTTATTCAAAGGGGGGGACGTTAGGACTGGAGGTCTTCATCTATTCTAAATCATGAGGGTCCGAGGTTGAGATGTAATGTAAGGAAGTTTTACTTAACAGTGAGGGTGGTAGAACAATGGAACAGCCTCCCAGCAGAAGTGATACAGATTAATACAGTTAGGGGATCTGAACAAGCATGCGCTAGACATGTAGGTCCTGAAGACCAAAACCCGATTAGGTTCAGTGTCTTTACATCAGGAGAAATGAGAAGACTAGACGGGCGGGATCGTTCCTATCTGCAGTCACATCCATGTTGATATCAAGGAGTACGTACACGGTAGCATCACAGCGCACGGCACACGCGTGTTTCTTCATTAGGGTTCCTGGCCTTGCTGCAGACAGGAAACCCCTAAACTGCTCATCGCTGGAAGCAGGCAGATACTTTATACGATACGTTATACGTTATACGGCGGTATTACACAGAAATACCCGCACCGGGCGACTACATTTACATGGCGCGGCTTAAAACGCCAGATGACATCACAGGTCACCGGAACAAGGATTTTGTGCAACAATCGCCAAAAGAATTAGAGAAGGCCTCGGAATAAGTGGGCGTTCCCAGCGCAAAAGACCCCAAATGGGAGATGTATATAGGGGCTGCTTCTGCTCTTATTCCTGACCATCCCTATAGGCTGATACACACATTATACATATATACACACACATATATATACACACACACACACACACACCACATATATATACACACACACACACACACTATATACACACACACACACACACACCACACACACACACATATATACACACGACACACATATATACACGCACGCACGCACACACACAATACTATATATTATACACACACACATACACACACACACCACGATATTATACACGCACACACATTATATACACGCACGCACAACACACACACATATATATATATATACGGGTAATATTAAACACACACACATATATACACATACACAATTATATATATATACATCTACACACACAATATATACAATTACACATGTATATAATATATACAATACACACACATATATATACACATACACATTATATATATATACACATACACACACAGTGTCTGCCACCAAGACTAACCCTTCTGGCCGCCCCCACCGGTCCAGTGTATAAGGTGCCCCGGGATCGCGGTTACCCCACACAGGGGTGTCTCTCGTGCCCCTTTGACCCAGACTCACCGTGTGGTTGACCCCCCACATCAGAACGCTCAGGAGGGGCTCGCTGGCTCGGAAGAGCTTCACCTTCTGACAAACAAAATGCTTCTTCTTGGTCTTGGTTTTGCTGGCACTGCCAGCTACGGCGCTGCTGCTGCAGTTGGAGGCCATGATCCAGCCGAGCTTCCCCGGGACCACCCAGGGCAGATGACACGCTTCCTCTACGGGCACGGAACCAGTCACCGGGAACCCACTCCCGGGGCACCGGTCGCGGCTACCAGCAGCTCATCTTACCGGTCTACTCCCCGGTCCAGCCGGAAATATTACAGCCCGTTATCCTTTTTTCTCAGTTACTCCTCGCTCCGGGCCCCCGGCCACCTCCTATACTAGTCAAAATCACAACCCGGTAGATACAAGTCCGGTTGTCGCTTCTGTCACGAATGCGATGCTCCCAGTGGCCTCAGTCCAGTTTCCTAAGCAACCCGAACCAGAAATCGGTTCCGTATCTCGCTCTGGTAACGTCGGTCTTCCGATACCCGTTAGATTCGCTGCCAGTACCGGACCGGTTCCGGTACTGCCTACTGGCTTGGAAAAGCTTATGTGTTTCCAGTATTGGTCTTCCAGATAGTCTCGGTTCGGTGCTCCCGGTAGAGCCGGTCCCAGCTCCGGACAAGATGGCTGCCGGCTAGGGGCGGTGAGGCCCACTGCACCACAAGCAGAGAAATGGGGGGATCCGGAGAGGCTGTAGAGCGAGAAAAAATCCCCAAAGAGACCGCAATAAAAAGACGGAGATCGGTACAGACAGACTGCAGGAACGATGTATTTTGGCCAAAGTACGGAAACCAGGAGAAGCTCAGCACCGATGACTGAGCGACGGCCAGTATCACCCCCCCTTCCGGCGCCGAATAGAACAGTCCGGAGCAGCCTGACAGATTGATGGGGAGCGGATAATGTGTTCTGGTCCCTGGGCGCATCGGCTGCGGGATCGGCCACCATCTGAGGACCGGATCGGTAAAAAAACAGCAAAGAGGAATGGAGCACCGGCAATATTATCCGGTTCTGTGATTGGAATCTGGGCTTGTTTTTCTTGTACAATCCCCTGGAAAAAAACGCCAGTGATGGAATTGTCACATTTTAAAAGAAATAAATAAAACGAATTGCACCCGCAAGATTATTCTTCTGGTATTATTCTAAAGTAGGATCTTATTGGGGCCAGTGATACGGACCTTGTCCCACACACAGCAGACCCCCCCTGGGCCTTGTCCCACAGCAGACGCCCCCTGGGCCTTGTCCCACACACAGCAGACCCCCCCCTGGGCCTTGTCCCACACACAGCAGACTCCCCCCGGGGATTCAAATAATCACAATCTGTGCATGATGATGGTCGCCAATTCCTAGTATTATTATTCATTGTATTATATAGCACCATCATATTCCATAGCTCTGTACAAGGTATCATATTGGGTTCTAATGAAACCAGTGATGGAGGTGTAGGTTTAGGTTTTATAAGCTGGTGGCACGGAGTCACCGGACGCAGCGCCATCGGTCCGGGAGTCTGGGGCGATGTCTCGTCCTTTGCATATTGTAACAGTTTTCTTGCTCAGTTGCGTTTGTGTCAAAGCGTGGAAGTTAATGGGATTTAAAACTTTTCTTCCATTTCCCTGGAAGAACGGCTGTGTTGCCCACAGAATAGCGAAATCTGTTCAGAGGACAATTTTTTTTGTGTTTTTTTAGTATATGATAGGCTTTGTAAATGGCTCATTTTACTTCAGGGCTCCCACATGTGCGCCCCAAACGTGCAACATTCTTGTAGTTGGTTTCTAGTCCCTGGAGTTACATCAGTGATGCCGTTTCTAATATTTGTAATCGTAACCCGGCTGGTTTTGCTTAATTTACAAGGATACACATTTTTTTAAACCAAGCAATCTATCCGACGCAGCTCTCCTTTCTCAAATCTTTATTCTAAGAAACGGTTCCTATGAACTCTACAGACTCACCTGATGAGCCGATGCAGTTCCTCATCTCCCTGTACTGCTGATCAATAAGCGATAGAAAATAAAGTAAACGTAAAGCCAACTAAAAACACAGAAAGGTTTAATATAAATTGAAAGCTCCAAAACACGAGCGGTATATACATTGTGTGCTCAGCACAGGTACAGAGTTTGACACCATATAGAAAGAAATGGTAATCGTGACAAATATGGTCCTAGCCCCCGATATTCCAGCCAGGAACATCATTAAAACACAGATAATGTATGGTATTCAGTATGTTCCGTCCCAAGAAATTAAAATGTCATAAATCCCATCAGCCACTAGTCTTTATCCCATTAGAATCCATTCTGATTGCCACCACAGAGAAAAGTAGCTCAACCCTGAAAAAAATGACATTTTTAAAATAAAAGGTTAACTAATCTGTGACCTCTGACAATACAGTATGGGGAAATGCTTCTGACATCTGTACCATAGGATAGTTGTATCACCCCATATCCGTTGCCCATGTAAAAGATGACTGGGTGGTCAGGGACGGAGGTCCCTATAAAGCGGAGGGCTGCTGATGTACAGTATGGGAAGAACATGGGGGGGTAAAGTATGTTCCTTGCATTAAGGATGAGGTAGCACATATCACTTATAAGGGAGAATAAAGAACAGGGACTTATGGGTCTCACAGATAAGTATGATGGGAAGAGATGTGCACTCCAGTGAAGCAGGGAATATAAAACATTGGCGGCTGTCGCCGTTATCTCTGCATAAAGTTCTTTTCCAAGGCCGCAGATGTGCGCTGGATGCCATGAATGTTGCGTTTAACCCGATCTTCCACTGACGATGTTGCTGCGCTCTCCAACTTCATCTTACTGCATGAGAGATAGGAGATCATTAAATGGCAAGAATGTACAGAAATAAAATGCGAAGGAAAGCATACAACCCCGCCACGCAAGATAACGAGGTAGTCAATGAAATACGGTTGCGTGGTGCACATGTAACATGCGATAGGCCATTCCCCTTCTAAACTTACTGCAGGAATTTGCTCTCGTTTCTCCGTTGATCTTTCTCTCCCTCCTTCTCCTCCTCTTGTTTGTATCGACGCACATTGTTGGCTCTGTCTGCCTCTCTCTTTTGGGCATCTTCCATCATTTCTTGTCTTCGACGCTCCAGCTCTTCTGCAGAGAGCTTCCTGCGGAAGGAAGACAAGAGACGTGAACACGATTTTGCCCCTCCTGTGACAGAATACTATCCACGTTCACATATAAAACCAGAAGCAATACATGGTCGTGCACGACAACAAATATTTCGACAGGGGAAGAGGCAGCATTGAGGCAGCATTGTCCCCGAAGTGGTAGAGAAGTGATTATGGGCAATTTGATGAATTGGGGGTTAAATAAAATTAGAGAAGTCCTAGAATTAAGAGGTTGAAATGATGAGCCATTTATCTTCCAAAGATATTTCTGCAGACACCCATAAATAAATATTTAAACCAAATGTTTAAATATATATATTTTCATACTGTAGTGTTTTGTACAGTTCTAGTTTTTGCATATTATTACAATTCAGGGCACTTTATTTTACGATCAAAGAACTTTCTTTTCATGGGACTTCCCTCTTTAATGCTACTGCCAACCTACAATGGCTTCTGTGCCGTATACGATTTATTGGGAGACATCTAATTTGTAAAATACAGTAAAACAGACGGCAAGTGCTTGCACCCCACACTGTGATTACTTGGTGTAGCCTGATGTCCTCTGCCTTCTGTACTTCTCCTCTTTCCGAGGAGAAGGACTCCTACGCGGCCTGCCGTGAGTCCCCTCGACCTTGGATCTGCTCCTGTACGATACAAATTTACAGCATTTAATATAAAGGGCCTGTTCAGTATTTCATAACATGAAGGTTTTTAATGAAAAAGGTGAACTGTACTTACAAATACAATCATTAGATTTAGACACTAGAATTCTTAAATTCCCAGTAGCTTTCGTGATAATGTCGTCATCTTTAGCATTTTCTCATTTGGTTACGTGACATAACAAACGCATAACAAGATTCTCGAGTACGGCACTCACCCAGTGTTGGAGCGGTGGGGACTCCGCGAGTGACTTCGGTGTCTCTTGTTATCCACTTCTTCCCTCCTGCTACCACTCTTGCTGTAATCTCTGATCTACAGATATATAAACATATAACATAACATTTTATATAACATAGAAAATCTTTATTTCTTCCACATATTTTTATTCAATATGACAATTTCCCATACATATGAGAAAAACCTCACACTTCCATCGCTAGCGTGCAGTACAGACCTGTAAGCCATAGCCTGTCACCTTGTGCCGTGCTTCAGGAGATGGAGACTCTGGTCGATTCTTGGATGACCTAAAATTTGGATAAGGAAAAAGTCTGAATTATTCTGCAAACACCGTATCATCCCATCTCGTACCAAAATCCTACCCCTCCTCATATTCCCTGCTCTGAAAGTAACCAGACTATGAGCCCCAATCCTACAAACCATCAGTGTTATTCTAGCACTTCTTTCTTCTGTTTCCATCTCCCTGCTTCGGCAAAACTTTAACTTCCCAAACTATTCAACTTTAAACTGCTGTATAATCTGACCATAAGCAAATGTTTCACCTCGTACTACCCACCTGCGCCTGTCCTCATCTTCGCTGCTGCTGTCTTTACTACTAGAGCTTGATCTCCTCTCCCTTTTCCTCTTCTTCTTTTCCTTCTTTTTCTTCTTGCTTTTTTTATCCAGACTGCTCTGCAGCTGAAAGTAACAAAAACACAAACGTATGAGACAATAACTGTACATTTCACTTTAGAAAGTTTAACTTAACCACGCATATACCAATTTATTAAAGTGTGAGAATGTATTCAGTGTACAAATCGCTCACCAGCTCTCTAATCTTCTTCATCTTTACCGGGTTCTTAAGAACCTCCCTCTTTTGTTCATCTTCTTTTTTCCTGGATTAAAAAAAAAAGACATTTTTTAAAAAAACTCCTCACTGCAGATTAAAACACAAAATTTACATTAAAAGAAAAAAGTATAGACTTAATGCCGAAGTCACCTGATCATAAAGAGCGGGTCTTCGCGGATTTTAGTTGCCATGTCCAGGGAAGAAACGGCACCGGATGCAGTAAATATGGACCCTGGTAAGAGTCCGGTTTCAGTAGAAGGACCAGATTCTGGATCTTGCATTTTATCAAGGATGAATTTGTCCACTGGCCGACCCAGCAGGTATTCTTCCCGGTTTACCATCCCGCCTGGACCCTGATACATCCAGTCCAACTTTTCATCTCTCTTTCTGCGGAAACAATATTTAGAATTTAGCTAGATAATTAAAATGGATGAATTTATTTAAACAGATATAGTTAAAATTATCGGGGGGGGGGCTAAATAATAACAGGCACAGTCCTGGAATCTCTAGGAGTGAGACGGAACGCGCCATGGCTTTGCCATTATCTTTCTATAATAAAAAGTCTCTCACTTGACAGCTCCGGTTTCCTCGGCATATCTTTGCATCTCCTCCCGTGCCCTCTCGTCTCGCAGCTCCTTCTGTAATTCCTCGATCTTCTTCTGTTCGGCTTCATGTTTCTGTTCCGCCTTCCACACTTTCTCCACATTGCGCAGAGTCTGCGGATGCCAACTCTTTTTCAAGTTCTGAAGGAAACCAGGAGGAAAAAAATGTTATCACAGATATAGCGATTTACTCTTAATATGGGGCCCATAAATTGCACAGTTTAAAGCAGATAATGCTAGATGTGTATGTACTGGATTCATTAAACGTGGCATTATTTACCAATATCATGAACAGTTTCTAAATATACCACTATTAAAGGTGCTGTTCCACTAAGACAAAACATTAACTGCGCTCTCTAGTATGTTAAGTGAATTATCCTTAGCAGATCTGTAATGGCAGATTGTAAGCTCTTCTCCTCACCTGTTTCTGTAAGTCAAATTGTTAAGCTATATACCAGTTATGTCCTCTCTACCCATTGTACAGCGCTATAGAATATGATGACGATATATAAAACAATAAATAATAATTGTACTTCCCTTTAGAAGCTTGGTGACATTAGAAAAACGCGAATCTTTCAAAAAGTTTATATGGCAACAACCTATCAGCGCTGGCTTTTGAGTAACATAACAATCTAAGCAACAACCATGAATGAGGAAGTGGTTTTATACGATTAAATGTTTTATTTGCAGGGAAAGCGTTAGGTTTGGGTATTTAGCAGGAATGATGATATTTCTACTACCGTGTAGGAACGGCACCTTTTTGCTTGTGATGTCAAACCATTTGCTTAATTGTTTTGATTCGAAGTGGTCATAGAAAATGTATGTGGCCTCAGCCTATGACCCAACACAGACATGCAAATGACGTTATTATATATAAACACAACCATTAGGAAAATACAACAGATGACGTCACTCTGCACTAGTAAGCTACAGCCATTAATGAATATGAAAAACACGTCACGAAAGGGGTGCCCTAACAAACTTCATACATATACCTGACATTACTAAAATGGTTCCCCCGAAACACACACATACTGGCAAATATTAGGTTAACTTGTTACTACATATTTTATACTATACCAGGTCTCCTCCCCCCATTATGCCAGACTTGATAGGGGGCTCTCAGACGACGTCGGTTTCGCTCATGTGGAAAAAAAAAAATACCAACATTAAAAACGCAGACGTCATAAAACTGAGCCGAACGACAATTTCAGAGTGAGGCTTGGAACGCAGCTTGAGGTCACGTGGTAAGTTAAAGCGCTAGCGCATATACGTCGGTAATGGTGATATATGGAAGTCATTGATGTCCCAGCATAGTCACTGCTAATGCAGTCCCATACACGACGTTTAATGATATTTTACAAGCAGGCTGGTATATACACATAAACATACATATTTAAGCCTCGGAAAAGGGGCGTGTCAAACGATATCATTGTGTAACTGCAGGGAGACTCGTCTAGTTACGCGATTGGTTGTTAATATGATCGACGGCTGGTTTAATTTATCAGTAACTCTGTGTGTATTAAATTGTGATTTTAAATACTCGTGTGATTATTAGGCGCTAAGTAAGATTAAGATATATAAAAAAAAAAAACTTTGAGGGGGCACCCGGATTTCAACCAGGGACCTCTCGATCTGCAGTCGAATGCTCTACCACTGAGCTATACCCCCGCGTGCTTCAACATATGTCAGAATCCGAGGCCATGGATACATACGGGCGTTAGTGGAATTACTAATAATCATTTCTCATATATACGGTATATATATATATATATATACACACACCTATATAAATATATATAAACACACACATATATATATATATAAACATACACACATATATATATACACACACCTATATAAATATATATAAACACACATATATATATATAAACATACACACATATATATATACACACACCTATATAAATATATATAAACATACAACACATATATATATACACACACCTATATAAATATATAAAATAACATATATATATATATATATATTATATATATATATATATTATATATATATATATATATGATCATTATCTCTACAGCTGTGGCAGGCCTCTACTTAGAAATTCGTAACATAAACAGAGTACCCCGTGCCCAAAAGAGCGACAAAGACTGTGCTTATAGGATATGGCATGGTAGCCTCCAGCAACTTATTCATCCGCACATAGAACTCACCACGGGGACGTTGGGACATCATCTCGCCATAACTCATGTCCTGCTATGTGACCGGCAGATAACTCCTGCACGTGTGGATGTGTAATTGTGTGATCATGGATGAGTAATTGTATGTGTGAGCAGGGCCGGACTGGCCCACCGGGATACCGGGAAATTTCCCGGTGGGCCGGGGGTCAAAAGGCATTTCTGGAGGCAGAGTGGCTTAAAGGGGGTTAAAAGGCATATCACGGGGCAGAGTGGCATATAGGAGGGTATAAAGTATTTCTGGGAGGAAGCCCAAGCCTGAGGGCAGATGTTTATAACTGGGGGGCAGGTTGGCTAATAAAAGGAAATAAAAACAAAAAAAATATTTTTCTCAACCACAGCTTTTCTTAAATATGAAAAAATAGTTTACATGAATGTTTCTTACAAGAATATTGTGAAGAATAATGCGATCGCTGTTTTGTTATCCCTATCATACCATATATTTCTGAAAACCAGACACCCCAGAATATTTCACCTCTTTCCAGGCACTTATTCTACCACCTGCCTTTGTCAAACTTTGCGGCAATAATTTTTGTATTTTTCCCCACACATTTTACTTCAGGTGTGAATTTACAGGTACGTCACTGTCAAACAACACCCCCGTATGTGTTCTGCAACAGCTCCTGTGTGCAGTTATACCTCCTCCCTCCCCAGGCACGGGGTTGTTGGGTTATTTGGGAGGTAAAACAGACACCTTTGTGAGGTGTGCAATTTTTTGGGGGAATTTAAACTCCTGGTCACTCTGTGCCCGTTTGATTTGGGACATCTTTGAACTCGGCCAATTTGATTTACCCCATTAACTTATATATATTTTAAAGCAGGCATCCTGTAGGAATTTGACACCTAATTTTTTTTAACTCTTTCCCTGTGAATTTTTGTTCAGATATAGCACTAATTTTATGGCTCTCACATATACGCTATATATCTATATTCTTGGACTTTTAATTTTGTTTGAAGGAGAAATTCCACTGAAGGCAACATCAGTGAGGAATTTTTTTTCATGTTACTTTCTTTTATTTCACTAATCACACTGCAGTTAGTTGGTCTCCGTTTACCACCATGGGTGAAGGCAGTATCTGTTTTAAAATCTGCAGGAGCCCAGAACCCCAACGAGGGTTGGAAGTCACAGTTCGTCCTTTGGTGGGTTATCATTGTTACAAAAACACCTCGCCATAGCGGCCTTTCAGCGGCGGCAATAGAAGGTTTAGAGACAACAGATAGGAAAAAGAACAAAAAAACTCTTAGCTCATGGACCAGCTCATTACAATATATGGTGTATGCTGACATCTGGGCGAAGGGCCCCAGCCGTCAATCGCTGTGTTGCTGAATGCCTCGCATATTAAATCGCTTTCTTCACACTTTTAAAGCCAGGATGTGGCAGGCAGCTCAAGCGCCGTGAACGGATAAATGCCTCAGTTATGAAAATATAACAATCAGAAAAGATACAGAACTGTAAATAGGTATAGGAACCAGAAAGGGACAGTCCAGAAAGTGACAGTACTCCTTAAAATTGTGAGCACTGCCATAAAAGGGTTTTCCAGACACATTTAAAAAACATTTTACTTCTCACTTCCATAATCAATAAATTGCTGATACATATACAGTCAATAATCAATAAAACAGTCCCATTTTGGTATAACCACATTTTTATTTTACAAAGGGGGGTATGTTCAAGCAATGCTTCCTGCATTGGAGGCAATCCTGGGCCACAGATCTGCACACTCCTTTGCGACAGGGCCTGTGATAGCAGAGCCTGAAACAAATAAAAAACAAACAAGTAAATAAGACACTTTTGCAAAACAAGAATTCCCTCTTAACACGGACTATGCAAAGGGCCAAGCTGGGCCTTCATAACGCACAACTTCTTAACAGCAACTCATTTGGGATTATTCACTAAGGGGAAAGTTGTGGCATTAACCCACTTCAACATCCTTTATGACTGGTCAACACCGCCGAGTTTGTGCAGCAAGGGGCAAAGAGGCAATTTTTTTAATAAACTTAGCTTTACATTATATGAGCTATTATTTGAGAAGCTCATTAGTGTCAGCCTTTCATGTTTAGTGAAGTCAAGGAGTCGAAAGCACAACCATTGCACAGACATGCCCTTTGGTGAACAGATCCCAAGTACAATACTGGTGTCTGCTTAAGGCAGGGCTTAACAAATTTGTTGTGAATCCAGGCACCAGCTAAAAAGTTAGGAGCCAGGATTTTTTGTTTTTTAACCAACAGTTGGTCAGGAGGGATCTGATCATCAGCCCACTTTCAAAACTCAAAGCATTTGACCTGGAAGTATCCTGGACTTTCAGGTCAGTGCTGGGTTTTTTTTCTTTAATAAAAAAAACCTCAATGCTTTGGAGCTTGTGGGGACAAACGTTAACGCCTGCAATGCCACAAATGTGTAGTACACAATTATGGCATTGAATGGGGTTAACACTGCACTGTCACTCATGGGATTTGTCGAGCCCTAGCTTAAGGTGCATTATAAAAATCTATGCTGCATTGTGCTAGAGTATTTTACAAGTGTACATGAAATTACAGCCGGAAAAAACCCTTGAAGTAGAGGTGGTAATTCTTCATACAAGGTGCCCCCTCAAATCAGGCAGTTACTTTCTGTAAGATATATTGCTGCTATACAGAGTACCATTCTAAAGCAGTTAATGCAGGGGTGCTGATTTGTAACATCGCCGATTGAAGCTTAACAGCACGTAGAGCTGCCGCTTCACCCAAAAGCAATGCGTTACTCTCCTCTTCCACGACAACTCACCGTGCCACTGAGCAGACATTGCAAGTGCTTTTTAGAAGAGGGATGGGATTAAAAGTAATCATGTCAGACAAGAGTATTTCTACACACCACAGAACACCTTAAAAAGGTGTTTCTCAGGCATTTATACTGTGTGTATATTGCAGATTATTTCATGGACCTATGGACCTACCAAACCAGTAACGCTTACAAAATACATACTGAAGTACCCCCCCCCCGACAATTTATCAAGGTGCAATCCTAGTCATCCAAGGCCAAAATTATTTATACCTTATCCCATCGTAAAGCACTGTGGATTATGACTGTGCTATAAAAATACCCACAGAAAACAAACTGCCTATGCAAACATAGAAAGTAGCAGAAAGCGTTGGGTTTTACAACAGCAGATAAACAAGAGGACCACTTAAAGCTCATTTCACCATCTGATGTAGAATGGCAGTTAGTCCTTTCACACAGCTCTTATATAATGTCTGCATTATGCATAACATAAGTTCCTGACAAGCAGGCTGTTCTGAAACATACCTTTCATCTCTCCCTTGTTGTTCACTATCACCCCCGCGTTGTCCTCAAAATACAAGAACACCCCGTCTTTTCTCCGATACGATTTCCGCTGCCGTATCACCACCGCCGGATGCACTACAAAGGGAAGGCGAACAAGATTAACAGGTCTATTTTAATATAAACATTGATTTTTAACCCAGACCACATGATCAGCATCTCACCCTTTTTTCGAAGTTCGGGCTTTCCTTTCTTTACTGTGGCCATCACCATGTCTCCTACACCAGCGGCAGGCAACCTGTTCAGTCTACCTTTGATACCTTTTACAGAGATGATGTACAGGTTTTTGGCACCTAGAAAAGTGTTACAATTAGCTGCGGATGTAGCAACGTCATTTTAAATTTACTAAATCCTAATCTCCTAATCACATAAATGACCTAATCACTCGAGTACTACCCATTATATAATAATAAATATTACGGTGCAATGAACTGGAATAGCAGCCTGGCCAGAGCACCAGGTACAATCATGTAACATCGCCGATTGAAGCTTAACAGCACAAGGAGCTGCCGCTTCACCCAAAAGCAATGCGTTACTCTCCTCTTCCACGACAACTCACCGTGCCACTGAGCAGACATTGCAAGTGCTTTTTAGAAGAGGGACTTAAGCATTTAGTAAATCACAAACAGTAAGATGGGCCGCAGGGTTATCCATCATGGCCAGAGTCTGCAGGAATGTTAGATTCTAGAGGATCGGCCTGAGCATCCCTTGGCCCGGTATAATAGACATCTTCACCCCATCATGGAGGAATTTACTAAGACGGTCAATGAGCAAGTCACAAATATAACATTTCCGCAAAATCAGTTCAAATCCTCTGCTCTTTGTGTGTATACACATACATACATATATACATACACACACATATATACATACAATCAATGTAAAATATGACATCGACTGGATGTTTACAAAGACTTTGGACATATATACACACACATATATATATATATACACACACGTGAGTAACGCCATACATTTGTCTGCAGGCGCTCGCGGGCTGAGCAGTGAATGTCACCCACGTATAATACATTATAACGGAAGAGCGGAGTCGTACCTGTGTTGTCGGCGCAGTTAATGACGGCCCCCACGGGGAGACCGAGGGAGATGCGAAACTTCGCACCAGAGGAACCTCCACGTCCTGCAATGAGAAAGAAAATGCATGGTGAGATCCGGCTCCTCAGCGGCCTACAGCCCGACACCCGCCCGTACCCCTATAACCATCGCTACATCAACAGACGCCGGCTGAATAACCACCCGAACCATTCATACAGTAAGCACGGCCGTTCCCGTTTAGTATGCGGTATATCTGGCCCGACATGTGAATTTCTTGCAGCGCACGGCAGCTTCTCATACATATCGCCTGTTTACAGCTGCGGAGAATTTCTCTATTCACAGAATAACGCCCCGGCCACCCTCTCACGACTTACACTCGGACAGGAGAGCCTACTCCTCCCTGACATCTTCCAAACAAGGCTGCGCAGGCCACCCGCTACACCCCACTACCCCCCGCGGCTTCTCGGTGCTTCTTCATCCGCCATCACTACTTCCAAACTCGACAAAACTATCAGTGCAGGAGTGCGAAGAACGTGAGGCTACAACAAGCACGAAATCAGGACCCAGAGCAATATAGCAACAGAAGATGGCTACGGATTGCGTTCAGCAACCAAAAGGCCTCACCTCTCTTAGACATCTTGGTTACCGGAAAGAGAGAGAGCGAGGCAAGGGATGCTGGGATATATGCTCTGTCTAGCAAAGGGAAGGCGGTACTATCACGTGACCGTGGTTGGCAGTATTCGATTTGACGCGTGCCAGTCTTCCGGTAGTAATACCAGTCAGTATTTCCCCAGCGCGACCCCTAGTGTCCTGGAGGCGCAACTGCATCGTTGTTAGTTACAAATATAGAAATTATAATAATGATTTAACAGCAAGGTCCTAGCGCTGTCTCGCCTGATATTTGTTGTAGTGACTGATGGAAAGGAGGCCACATCTCAAGAAGGCTTTGCCAAATCTTTGGCAAACCATTAGTGAAATAGTCCTCACCGTTCACAAACACTTAATGCTCCATAACATAGGGTTATCACTTAGATTCACCGTGGAGCAGAAGACCTGTTGGAACGTCATCTGCCTAACCTCTAATTCATATCATACTTCATTGAAAACATATATTATCTAACCCAACGCACGTTGCCATGATTGTTCTAAATATTAGTGTTAATGTGTGGGGCCTTTACACAAGCCGCTGCAGACGCATAAAACAGTATGTAGTTATATGTATTTAAAGCTTAAGACAGAGGGTCCTCTTTTCTTATACTGTTTGAGTCTTAAACCACCTCTGCAGGGAGGACCCAGCCATACAGGTGGTCTTAGATGGCTTTGGCCTCGATTAATGCGCTTGTAGGAAGTGCCACCACCAGGTTTTTGCCCACCATGTCATCACTTGCACCCATATAGATATAACATAGAAGTGCCCCGATATCCTTTAGCAATACCAGGGCTGTATATGGCCCTCTAGATAATAGAACAAAACTATGGAAAGAAGGAGAATTATCGTTTATCAAACATATGGGGAAAAAAAGACAAAACGTATTATCTATAGTGTATGAAAAAAGTGATCATGAAGGGGTTAAAGTATTCACATTGTATTTTCATATAAATGTGTCTTTGGTTAGAGTGTGACAGGAAACTGTCCCTTTAAGTGATTTGCTATGTCAGTGCATGATTCAACAGAAAAAAAACCTTGAAGGGGGCACCCGGATTTGAACCAGGGACCTCTCGATCTGCAGTCGAATGCTCTACCACTGAGCTATACCCCCTACATGCACAACAGCACGGGCAGCGTTTCATATTTTGTTAATTATGACGACAACTGATTATAAAAGTGGAAAAAAAAGGATTTCACAAAACATTGGGAGCAAGATTTTTTACACAAATCGATCTTCTGATTTAGGACAAATCAAA
>VKOC01016096.1:0-57950 GCA_009364415.1 Spea multiplicata
AAAAATATACTGTGTAAAATTCTACTACAAAAGAAACAATATATTTTACCATCTTTAATTGGCATGGGCTATAAAGTTAAATAAAACACATATCTTGTCAGCAGCAAGTTTTATGCATATAAAAGTATTCAAAATCACTTCTGCTCCAAAGTTAAAATATTTATATTTTTTGGATCATTTATGTCTGTATTTCAAGCAATGCCTATAAATATTGCATACAATACCAAGAAATGCTAATATGCGTAAACATTCTGATACTGGATATCGGTCACTTACTTCACTTTCTGTGGCTCAACCCAAATAGAAACATAGAATTTGTCAGCAGGTTAGCCTTACGTCTTATTAGATGTGTGCTAGAAGTCACAGTATTATATTCAGTATATGCTACTTATCCACCATCTTCTCGGACATTTGTTTAACTACACTTTACTTTAGGGCTGGTATTCCTCTGGCTTAAAAGGTCAAGCCAATTGCAGATGGAAAGCTCTGACTGGCTCTGTAGAGAGCTGATTTTGCTAGGCTTTCCAACAGCCTAGTTCCCCTCTGATGCTAGTATCTATGAATACCTTCACCTGGAAAAAAATATATTTTCCTAGTAAAAGTGTAAACGGTTGCCACACAGTGTTAAAAATTACACCAATGCAGATTGTAAAACACCAGGATGCTTAGTGCTAATGTCTAGCATAGCTTATGACTAGGGCACCTGAGATGTGACTGCGGGCCTGTATGTGTGTAACACTTTTGTCAACATGTGTCGAATGTATTCCACAGGTAATTTTCAACAATTATCTTTGTATGTTGCAGTTGGTTCAAGTGGAAGTTAAAGGCTTAAAAAATATAACCACAAGATGGCATTAGTGTTATACTGGTGGTAAACAAGTTCTCTGGTCAACACAAATATTTTTGAATGTAATATGTGTAAGCAAGCATATTGTATATTCACACTAATTTATATTGTGAAAAGAGTAAACAAGCAAACTTTCATTAGAATTGTTTTCAACCATTAGCATGCTGTAGTAGTTTCCTATATGCGGTGTATGGGGACACTATCATAAGATATATTCATACTAGAATGAGTTTCATTTGCATTCCAGTAATGATAAGCACAGTTGGCCCTATTCATCAGAATTGGCTAAAAACACCTTCTCCCAACCAGTTTGGGTCATATTTGTTTAGGTGCAGGATCCTATGTATCTGGTGAGTGAGACTTGCATAGTTCCTGTGTAGACTTGGCACGCCAGGAGACAGTGTGTCTGAGCATACGCTTGGCTCAAGCCCCACTTTGAATGAAGTTGCTTGCAAATTAAGTGCCAAATTACTGTGCATGTTCAGAATGCTAACACACATAGTCTACTACATTAGAACATTAGCCTATCGTTGGTATTGCATGTGAAAGAAAAGCTATGCAACACAAATGTCACCAGGGGTATGGGCTGTCATGACATTCACAGTACAATCGCAAATTAGTATCTTTGTTATAACACAAATCAATCTCATCTAATAAATGTCAAAGACCTGAGAAATATTCAACTCTCACTGATCCAAGGATGAAATCAATTTGCTCAATTTGTAGCTATTAGCTCCTCTACAAAATGTCTTAGCAGCTCACATTCACGATTTTGGGGATATTTAACCTTGGACAATAACGCTTCAGCACCATAAGTTTTGGTTTGCAAGATGACACATTGCAACCAGATATCATTTATAATATGCATACTTTTTGTTGAAATGTAGCTTTCTATTTCAAATAAGAGTTGAATATTTCCTGAGACGCAGGAAGATGTTAATAATACAATTTGGTGAAAAAGTCCTTTTTTGCTACAGAGAACTTCTTTCCTAAGCTAAAGTAGATATGTCACTTTTACCAAATCAACTTTGATAGGGTAAATTTATCTCCACAAACAAAAAGTACAAACTATAAGTAGTTTTGGTAAATTATTTAATGAGGACCGTTACAGAATCCTAAAAGATAAGATAGATACCAACCAGCATTTAAAATGACCAAATCTATAGCTATTCATATAACAGAGTAAATTCTAAAATTGTATTTTATTTACACATTTTAATTTCTAAACATATTTCTGCTGTTTCTATACAGATTACTTCGATGTTAGGGCTGTAGCAAACTGAAATATCCTTATACCCAACATGTGGACATCAGGGTGGGGGGGACAGAGACGATGGGATTTTATTTGCAAATAGAGACCATCCCTTTTAAAGAAGGAAACAGAGGGAGGTATGTGATATCATTTAAACCACAGGGATCACTCAGCTCAGGGCTGGATTTTTGTTTTAATGCCCTCACTTTTTTAAGTTGAATTATCTTAAAAGAAGTCCACACCTTAATTTGGAGATGATGAGCATCGGGGTAATTTATATTTTAGATTCTGCAAAGAGGTCAGATTTCAATGAAAAAGACATGCACATTTTTAATTTGTTAGATGCACTTTATACCCAGGTTTTTATGTCAAGGCAATCCTCTATGTGTATTGAGCACTGTGCTGTGTATGACAGTAATATTTATTTCTAACATTATATATTTTAGTGATAGCTTACATTATGTTCTACTACCTGACAAAAAAGCATTATAACAGAGATGATCGATATCACAGGTGTTTTTCCGCTGATTATGACGCATTCTTGATCTAAAGGGACGTCCATAGATACCTGATCAGGTAAATGGCAAAATAAACGAATAAAGATCAAGTTTTGTCATCATTTGTCATTTATCAAAGCACACACCAAGTAGCTTCAGAGGCCAGTTGCTGCACAAATGAAGATCATGGATACCCTTGTAACAGGCTCGTTATCATGATACTTTTACAGGTACAGCGTCTGTTGTATCTCGTACCCTGGACTGTACATTATTCTGGGACAGAACACTTGGATGTCATGTGCAGCACATTAAGTGGAGACACTGCTTGGAAGTTCCTAAAGGGTGGCACCTAAATATACCACTGACACCAAGAGGTCAATTATTGCAGTTAGAACAAGCCAACAATGAAATGTTCATTCCTGATTTTGTATTTTATTCAAAGATATCATGGTGTTGCTCAAACCTGTGCCTTGTACGAATTCTGTTCCGATTTTACCTTGCAATGAATGTTTTGGCAGCAGCAGCAATGAATGGGGTTAACTATTTCAATTGCATTGGAATCAGATGCTTGCCAATAGAGAACAGCATATTGTTTTGTAAATTAGCTCAGTTGGCAGATGTATGGGATACTGTGTAGGCTTAATAACTAGCTATAGGCAAATGGCATTGTTTTACTGTGTTACATCCAATTAGGAAATTGCTGCCCAGCATTAATAATTTAGTAATACATCTGCATTGTGTTCTCTTCTGCTTTAGGCTTGGGCTATAAAAACAGCACATTTTGTTTATACATTACAAAAACATTGACTAAATCAGAGCAAGTAGTGATTACACAATCACTGCTGGAATTATTGTATGAAATCTTAATCAAGTTACTAAAAATAAAATGTATTCAGCTGAAATGCAAGTTGATGACATTTTCAGTTGAATATGTTATATAAACAAAACTGCCAAGTATCTAATGTTGTTCTGAGTTATGATCCCATAACTCAGAATGTGCCAGGGGAATATTAGGTACAAAGGACAGCTGACAAGTGAATATTATGAATCCTTTGCTAGACTTATTTTCAAACAGAACATAAGTGTCATGCAGATATTGTGATTTAGAAAAACTTTCATTTGAGTACCAGTTCACTTTTGTTGAATCGGATTTAGACCACTGTGGGCCCCAAAATGTATATCCAGCATGGTCTACCTGTTTAGGCACTGGAGGGTCCATAGTGACCTAAGGGATGATGTCACAGGATACCTATATAGATGTGTGATCTCAAAGTGCACTAGTTACTGGAAATTTGTCCTGACATTAGCTGAGCCTGATCTTGGTGGCTGAAGAAGGAAATGGAGGGCAGGTCCAAGGATTCTAGGTTGAAGTATACTTCAGCCCCAAAGTCTCTATTCAGGGCAGAGAATAAATGCCCCTAGTAGCCTAAATTGGAGACAGTGGTGGCTCATCAACCTGGTATGACCCTACTGAAAATCCTCTGTGCAAATACTGGTGTTCTGTCTGATTAGGCTGCACCACAAAGTGAACTGACATGAAGAGAAATGCAATGACATATATCTCTTATGGTAACATTCCAGCACAACAATAAAGGAAGAAGGGTGAAATTAAATCAGCAGGTTTTATTAATTTCTAGTGGTCATATATATTTATCACTATTAGTATTTTTATATGTCTTTACAAACTTGTACAAATTAACGATTTCCATTTTCAGTCTGTTTGTTAAATAAAAAAAAAGAGCAGTAACTTTTTTTTTTGCTCCTGAAGCACTTTTTACTCAACATTTATATGAGCTCTTCACCAGGAGACCTCAACAAATAAGTAGCATTTTCTGTGCAACCACAGGCAATTTGTCTAATCCTTAGAAAAGCCTTTGGCTTATTGTAGGTCAGCTTTAAAATGGGCTCCGGGGATTGACAAGGTAACAAGTTAAACTTTTAACAAGATTCTATTTTTTTTTAGTCCTCCTTATCGTATTTACCACATAGGAAACTCTTCATGCAATGCTTGTGTTGTAAGAATTGTAATAACAGCACCTCTTATGTGCCCAAGCTGTGCTTTTGAAATGGTCAATGGTCTCTTAAGCACTTTAGTCACAGTTTAATAGGAATTCACACTTACTGACAGTATTCCTGATGTTCTCTCTCCTGCTTCCTACAGTGGATCGCTGTAGGGGGGGAAAAGCTGAGCAAATGGCTAAGCCACCATGCTTTTTATCTGACTCGCAATCATATTGTTTCCTGTTGAACATTTCAATCACATTTGACATTTGAGTTGAAGGAAGCCAGGTAATACCCGTTTAAAAGAAAGGATTGATCATTTTTTATATTTAATTGCTACACTCATGGAAAAACTCTGTGGTGCAGATAACAAGGCTCTTGGAAACAGAATTCAGATCAGTGGGACCTTATTTAGAGGCCGCATACCACTTACCTAAGGAAACATATTATTGTAATGTATAACTATACTTTCCTTGCAATAATAGGGTAGTTATACAATGTATCAGCACGTATTTACATGAAAATAAACTACAGGTATTATTATGGCTATAATTACAAAGCCAGTTTCACTATATATATAATATTTATCATTAGCTAAAAGGGTGCATGGTGTTAAGCATAAATTAATATTTAATAGTTCAAATATTTACATGCATCGTACCAGGCTGACCATGATGTAAACGTTAAGTCTTTTTAAAACCATCATCAGGAAATGGAGAAAATGTGGACGTTTATTCATAGGATGTAAGGCGTAATAAGAGAACAGATGAACACAAGGAAGGAGAATTAAGGAGGGTAGATGAATCTGCTACCATCCTCAATATATTATTATATTAACAATCTGCTATGATTTTTTAGTCCCTCAATTTAAAACTTTGATCGGTTGTATTAAAAGTTGAATAACAACAGAGAACTGAAATATGAAAAATATACCCACACCTTGGTTATTTGTGTTTCCTCAATCCTCAAATCACTGTGCATTGTTGTTTTTCATATGCTATGAACTCAATAAAAGGATATTACACATCAATCTCTTACATTTTTATGGGTGAGCCTTAACCAGCAGAGTAGAATGAAATAGATTATTACCAGTCTCAGGCACATGTCTCAAATACAGTTTTGGTTTTAAATAACTACATGTAATCTAAGTCCAGGACTCGGCACTCTCTATTACTGAGCTGTCCTGGTTAAACTGGGAGACGTAGACAGTGACCAGAATACCTGATACTAAGACTAGCCCTGTGCTTCGTAACCAACTGAAGAGAAAAGGAGGAATCACATTTAACCTATAAATTTAGATTGGGCTCTTTACTGTCTATTTACTAGTAATTTAGAAATGATTGTTTGTAGTTTTATATGAAAAAATGTTAGCCATACGACATCAATGAGATGGCTTAATGCTAACCAATTATAAATAGCATTTATTTATTACTGCCAGATCAATAAACAATAATTTATTCATGTTGCTAAAAGATAAATGGACAAGTAGATCACCGGTAAATGGGAGAATTAATGTTAATGGCAAAGTCATAGCTCATTGAAAAAAAGATGATTTTAGCATAATAATTAGGTTATACTGTTTTAAAGATTGTTTCCTTGATTAAAGGGAAAGTTTTGCAGTATGTTTTAATGTTTTCTAAACAGCATTTTAATGAGAAACACAGGCAGACATCCTGCTTATGTGTGAATGAAGCCAGTCACAGTACTGCATAACTATACAGTATTATATACTATAAAATATCAGGCACATATCAGACCCTAAGATCAGGGCTGGTGCAAGGATTTTTGCTACCTTAGGTAAAATCTAATTTTGCCGTCCCCTTGGCTCCATTCTTTGTATCCTGCTCCTTTTGTGCCCTGCCCTTGGCATGAGCTGGAGCAAGGGGGAGTATATATATATATATATAAAAGGAGCCACCTGGCACACTAGCCAAGCGCTGCATTGGCAGGACACTTTCAGGGCGCTCACTCATTTAGAGTGGCACCCTCTCTCCTCAGTGTAGGGACACAGCAGTCGCCGGCAGGACCAGCTTTAGGAGTTCAGGCAACCTGTGCAGGCCATTAATCGCCAGCAGCGATATTCAGGTATTCCATTAATTGATTCCATTGTGAGGCTGCCAGCGATTAATGCTGAGCGCTGGGACATATGGTCATATCCCGGCACTCAGCAGTGAGGTCGGTCACAAGGCTGATTAGAGGAAGACCCACAATCTCTCCAACGTCCCTGCTCCTCCAGCCCAGTCTGCCACAGAGGAGACACCCTCAGCTTATCTGTGCTCTAGGCTGGCGCTTACCTTGCCTATAGGAAGCCTAAGATTTTTGCCTAAGATTTATTAAATCATTTAGTTGATATATTTCTGTGATGTAAAATGCACTGTTCTAAATATTCAGGATATGTTTAATTTATTTATCTTTGATGATGATTTGCCAAATCTACACCATGGCTTTCAACATCAATTGTTTTGATGCAGCTGTGAGCTTTACATAAACCAGTTCCTTCAGTGAAGTAATATACTCATACTCAATAGCATTTTTTTTACACTTTCAATAACATCCTTTTTAAAAAAAGATTGAAGTTGCTCTTGTTCATTTCATTTTTTAAATCTACACTCATGCAAGAGTATACACACTCAGAAACAATAGTTTATTCTCTTTAAACTTACAGTAACCCAAATGAGTTACATCCAGCAAATCCTCAATATCTTTGCATGTCTTGTCAGTTCCATGATGGATGATTCTGTTTGTGTTACCGTAAGTGATAGCTTCATAGTATGCAGGATGCTGCCTTACATCAACATGCATTAAGATTTGCAGTTACTATACAGCAGTCTAAGATGTTGTAGTCAGGGTACCCAATGCAAATAATTTCAATAACACATTCTTGCTAAGCCACCTTTCTATTTTCCCATTCCTTGTTTCAGTGCTTTGATTTGACATCAGTCAAATGCAGGCCAGCTAGGTGTCATATATTAAACCTAAAATGTCCAATTTAAATTGTACATTGCCTGGCCAGTTCCAGCGGTTATGAGAAACTAAGATAACTAAGATCAATCAAAAAGCTAAAATAGGAAAGGGAATTATAAAAACTCACAGATTTGAGGACAAATACCCAGCACATTATTGATTGATTATAGGTGACATATGTGCCAAAATGACATGCAGTAAGGGTCTGTCCATATTGTTATTCATTTATATAGCATCATCATTATATTCTGCAGCGCTGTACAATGAGCAAACAGTATATAACAAGTAGTACATCACATAATAATTTAGACTTTCAGAAAAAAAGATCTGGAAGGCCATGCTCAAATGAGCTTACAATATACCATATTCTATTCTGTCAGAAGATAAAAGATACAAGACTTATCAAATCCAGGCCAGAAAACTTTTACTGCTGCAGTAAAGAAAATCCCTATAGATCCATACATCAAAAAATTCACATGGGTGCAGAGACTTAGTATCATATAATTTCAAGAAGGAAAAGAGATTCCTTCTGAGTAGGTCCCTTACAAGCATTCTTGGAACTTACATTTTTATTTGTACAACATTTTTTTATATATATAATGCAACGCTCAGTGCGCCAGCTGGATCATGGAGAAGGAGAAGATTTGCAGCCTGGCTATAACTTCTGTAGCAGGTTTTGATTGTTATACCTATATTTCACAACCGATCTAAGGATTGTAAAAGTATACTGAGTAATAAGTACCCAGATGAAGCCAGAGTGCTGATACAATCGTTGGTTGAGTTTGGTATTATCCTGTATGACAGCATTACTGAACGTGGTAACCTTGTTTACTAAGGAGCCGGCTGAGAGCGCTGTGAAGTTGATTAGTTGATTGTTCCCCATTAGACTACACTTCGTTGGAGGACTGGAGTTTCCCCTTTATCCTCATATTGAGGTTTAGATTTAGATCCTGGATGTGACCTCCATAGGCTTTGTGTACAATGGTCAAGCCGCAGTTACTGGAGAGAGTTGAAAGAAAAATAATGTTTGAAAAGGATATTCACTTGGGACCTGTGAAGGAATTGGAAAGAAGCCACCGGTTTTAAGATAGGTATTGTTGTATACACATGGGGAGTGACAATCCCAGCTCTGCCGGTTCTTCGATGCTATAGTTTATAGCATATAGTTTAAAAAATATCAAAAGCAAAATCAACTACTGAGATATCCCATCTCACAACATAATCTTTTTTTTCAACTACCGGTAATCTGAAGTACACCCTTTACTTGCCTTCCTATGTGGTATCATTTTTCCCGTTTGATTCTGTTAATCCAAATGGACAATTTCCACCATCTTGTTAGTGAACTGATTCACTGAAACATAATTTTACTAATTGAATAAATGAAGATGATTAGTCGGTTTCCCTCTACTGCTTAGCACATAATGTATTTACAAACATTGGATGAAGAAAGTAAATCATAATCATTATAAAGACATTGTACACTGATTAAATATTCTCCTTTGATGTCCTTAAGTTCTTATAATTACAAAGTAATATTAAGTCAATAATGAAAAGTCATCTCGCTAAAGGGTTCAGCACCATAATGTTAGTGTAATTCAGGCAATACCAAGACACATAGAAATTATTATTTAAAATATTTTAGATTTTCACTGTAAGCTTGTTTCTCTGTGTGTTTGTATTACTTGTTTGGGAATGTAGGTCATTAGTGAATGGAAACCAGTGCTTCTTTGGAAAGTGAATTAGTCACTTGAACAGCTTTTAATGTTCCATAATGACTGTCAAGGCAGTTGACTGATGTTCGGAATTTAATTTCTCCCTCATGTTTATTATGTATCTCAGTTTAATGGTTGTCAGAGAAATTTGTGCTGATTAGATCGTCATGTAGATAGTTTTCTCTTTTTTTACAGCAATATGACATTTTCGAATGTTATTATCGCAAAATATTGTCATGACAAAAATACCTTGTGAGTTTCCAAATCTTTGACAACTTCAGAACAATTTTTTTTGCTAGAACATTAAAATTAGCCAAAAATTATCGCAACGAATTATACTGTATATTTCTCTAATCTCCCAACAACCTTGGCCAGGGCTACTTTGTTAAATGAGCAAGGTATATCACTATATTAGGGGGAAAGTAGGTTGAAATTCGTACATCATGGTCAAAATTTGAACACAGCCAGGGCCGGCCCAACAATAGAGCCGAGTGAAGTGGAAGAGAGAGAGAGGGGCGCAGAGTGGTTTTCGCTTACCAAGTTGTCAGTACCTGCTCGCGCCCCTCTCTCTCTCCTCTGTGAGCCCTCTAGCTTGGTCTGGGTGCTGGCTTGTAATGCTGAGCGCCGGATGATGACGTCATTTCCGGCGCTCCGCATTACAAACCGGCACCGAGACCGAGCAGGGAGACTCACCACAGGACTGCTGAAAGGTAAGTACAAGGGAGGGGGGGTGGGGTAGATAATAGGGAGGGAGAGGAAGGGTAGATAATGGGGGGACAGCAGGGTAGATAATGGGGGGGCGACATTTTAAACTTCGCCCCAGGCAGCATTTTGTCTTGGGCCGGCCCTGAACAGAGCAAACAACTGCTTTGTCATACCTACCTTGCCTCTCCCTTTATGCTTCTGGAATAGCTTTCCAGATGATTGTAGTACATGCCTAAGATTCTACATCAATGGGATAATGTCATAAGCTAATTTATACTCCTAACTATTATGTGCACCTTATAGTTACAGTAATTTGAATCTAGACATCTGAATCAAGCAGTTCCATAATAAATAATATTTGCAAAACGCCCATCTTACTAATAGCTATGTTTTAGGTCCCTTAATTTAATATTTGTTGGAACAAATTATAGTTATTTTTGCCTAGTAGTTGGCTTTCGTCCATTCACACCAATGTGAAAGAATTACATATGCCAAATTCTTAACTCATCTGGCACAGATGATATTTCTAAAAATAATCTGCTCATGAACATTTCAGATGTGTTTGTGAATAATTTTACATGTTGTCTGAAATGTCAGTAATTTAAAGCATTTTTTTCCTGCTGTGTTCACAAATGAATGCAAATTTTACTGGAAAATCACCAATGTAACAAAGAGGATGACATAATCAAACTCGTCCTTGAAGGAACAATGAACAAGAAAACAAGTTGTACAGTTGTACATACAGTACAGTTGTTACTTTCTGTACGCACACTTACTGGTCTTTGTAAAATGTACAATCAGCTATTATTCAAAATAGGAAGATATTTTTGTTAATCCTTATCTTCTTTAACAGACAAATGTGTTTTCCTTAAGTTTTCCTTAATGTTATTATTATTTGTTTTATATAGCACCATCATATTCTGCAGCACTGTACAATGGGTAAACAGGACATAACAAGTAGGATGTAACATAACAATTTGACTTACAGAAACAACAGGTAAGGAGAGCCCTTCTCAAACAAGATTATAATCTAGAGGGAGTTAGGGTGTATAATGCAAGAGGTGAAAGTGGCACTGATAGGGATAAACAAGCCACACTAATTATTGCAGAAGAGGGACTATGAAAGTTATGCTAAGGAATATGGGAGGAAGGGGGTTACAAGTGGATTTTGAAGGATCTTTTGAAAAACAGAAGGCAGAGGAAAATGGATAGGCCGGGGGACATTGCAGGGGATATGGGCAGCCTTTGAGAAAAAGAGGTGGTAATGGAAAGAGATTTCAAAGCCATGGCACTCAGAGGAATGTCTACATCAGAGGAAAGTTTGTGGGGAAGCCATGAGTAGAAGCGGTCAATGAAAACATTAGCAGGGCCAAGAGGATGGTATACAACAACAACCTAAACTAAAAACCTCCATTTGTCTAAATAAGCACAGGTGTTTGGGATAGTGCACAGGTAACTATTTTTTGGTGTTTGTTCTATACAATAACAATGCATAAGGATATGGGATTAAATAGCCAGACAGCATGGACCTCAAATGAGGAGAAAGAGAGTTATAACCATTGTTTAATTTTATAATAAAATTAGATTTTGTTTCCCCTATTAACACATATGTTAGTTTGCAAATTCCATAGTTAATTTGAAGCTTATGAACTCATAAGCTCAGCTTTCAAAAACATTTTGGAATCCAACTTCCTGTTTGTTGCAGGTTTGGACTTTTATAAAAGGTATTTAATGACCTTTCAGTCTTTGGCAACCTAGAGGGAGTTAGGGTGTATAATGCAAGAGTTCAAAGTGGCACTTATATATATATATATTATACATATACATATATATATATATATATATATATGTACAGTATGGCACTGGTGCCACAGCATGGTCAGATGCCAGGTCAGGCTGTTGTTAACCAGTCATTTTCTCAGCAGGACACAGAAAGCACGCCAAAAGCTATTCTACGAGCAGACTTAAACTGGTCTACATTCATTGTCAGGATTATTATTATAAAGAACAATAACTACGCTTAGATTGCATACCGAACACAACTTGACAGTTTGTGACAAAATCACAATTGACAATGTTAGTTGACAAAATATTTTCATGTAAACATCATCTATTTTCATGTTAACTTCATTCACTAGAGTAAACATCAGATCAACTTTTCCTAAAATTTTTGTCTCTGTAATATGTCTCTAATAATTTGACTAAATGGCATATGAAATCGAGAAATTGATTCATATGTATCAATGCCAAACTGTAGAAATTCTTATGCAATGTAATACATTTGGCCCAATAAAAAAAACATCCCATTGGTTTCTGTCATGTGACAGGATGAACCTTCTAGGCTCCATGGGACACCACTCAGCTTGTGAGTGAGGTTCTATAAAGTAAACAGGTTTGTAATACCAGTCATTGACCAGAGTGCATGCAGTAAGATTTTTGAAAGCTCATGTAAATCTACAACCTGCCCTTGGACCACTAACGCTATCACAAACTTCTTTCAACGTTATCTTTGAGACCAGTAGGGATATATCCATGTTTTGTACTGTAGTGTAGAGACACAATTATTAGAGCCTCCCATTTCCCATTTAACTGCTCACATAATGGTGTTAATAACAATCACCTTTGCTTTCTTGGAACCTAATTAATTTATATCTATCAGAGTGGGTAGATAAGCCATTTATTACCTACAAATGTATACATGGGGGGGTACCCTCTTCAACCAAAACACATGCACAGTGGGAACATCCTGCATTTGCTGGAAGATAATTATGAATCCTCTGCATTACTGGCCATTTAATGATTGCTCTTATCCTAAGTTGCGATTCCCTGAATTGTATTTGCAGAAACTATATATATATATATATAATACAGGATACAAATAATATATAATAATGGCCATATCTCCTGTAAAATCTAAATGCAAATGGACTCTTTTGAATGGCCGGTGGCCAAGCAACATATATTTGGTGACAGAAATTATAGAAATGTTCTAATTGTGTTTCTTGCCTTGCTTTCAAATGTTGTAGAAGTTTATACTACACAATACATATGATTATTTTATGAATTAAAAAAGGGAGACATTATAATTAATTGATTTATATAGCACCATTAATTGTGCAATGATGTAAAGAGGGTAAAAAAGACATACCGTATTTTCCGGCATATACTCGCCGTATAAGACTACCCCTCTTCCAACGCACACCAAATAAAAACATTCCAAAAGTACCGTACTTTTATTAGTGCTGTCCCTCGCCGAGCTCTTCCAAAAAAGACTTATGATGAGGTCTGGCAAGTGCCCAGGGGCAGTGTTAGTGCAGCAAGAGCGGAGCTGTGCCCAGAAAAACACTCCTCTTTCACCCGTCTGGCCCGCCCTTGTATCCTATTACCTCCTTCTCTGCCTCTCAGATCTTGCTCCTGAGGATTGCAGTGAAGCGGCACAGGCGCGCATGTGCGAGATCTGAGAGGCAGAGAAGGAGGTAATAGGATACAAGGGTGGGCCAGACGGGTGAAAGAGGCATGTTTTTCTGGGCACAGAGCCGCTCTTGCTGCACTAACGCGCCGCAGATTCTCCATTCCGGCTCGGTAAGTTTCAGCACCCGGCGTATAAAACGACCCCCGACTTTTGAGAAGATTTTCATGGGTTAAAAAGTCGTCTTATACGCCGGAACATACGGTAAATAATTACAGATTCTGGAATACAGAAACAAAAGGTGAAGAAGGCCATACTCAAACAAGCTTACAATGTAGAATAAAAACCACACTTATATTTTTAAAATTAAATACACAAGTATAGTTTGTTTCCTTAGCATATTCAGGAAAGACTATCATTTGTTTTATTTTTAGATTAATTTATTAAAAGACTACCAAAAACCAATAAAGAGAAGAACTTCTAGAATGCACTGCTTTTATCACAGTCTCATGTTCTTGGAAGCTGGTGAGAATTGTCTGTTGATCACATTGCAAGGCTTGATTTTGCTTTTCCTCTCAAAATTCATATAAGAAATGATTTGCTATGATCAGATCACAAGGGTTCAGAAAAGCACATCATAAAATATGAAATACATGATTGAGAACAAAACAATCTACTCTAACAAAAATGGCAAGTTCCAATAATTAACAATCTCCCAAATATTTAATCGATCTATACAAATTATAAGGCAGAGTGCTCATTGAGAATTCAAGTTTCCAAGTAATTAGATGTAATATCATTACTCTTGGCATAAGAGCTAATTCACCAAAGTTTGTGTTATGCACCTAAGGAAAATTCAATGAATAATTTAATAATGCTAATCGAGTGGTATATTCAAACATAAGAGGGGTGAAAAAATGTACTTGTAAAGCTAGTGTTATAGAAAGAAATAAGAGTACTGCAATAGAAAACAATGCCTTTTTATTGGAATGACATTCTATTTTGAGGATGATCTTTCAAGAGTATCAACCTCTCTTTATCAAGTCAAAAGCAATAGCTTAGTACTTCCTCAAAATGGAATGTTATTCCAATAAAAATATATTTTATATTGCAGTACTCACGCTTTCTTTACATCCACACTACTGGACTAACATGACTATACCAAACTAGGTATACTTGTAATGCTAGACAAAAAACCACCGTATTCCTATCACTTCATATCAGTGAATGCCCATGGGGAGTATTGGGTATCAAGGGATGTACTGCTTCCTTTCTTGCAGGGAAATCCACAAACTCCCTTGTTATATTATGCCATTGATTAAATAATGTCTGTTCCCGCAATTATCTGAAAATGAAAGAGCCCCCCATCCCTTTAAAAAGCTGTAGAACACAGCTCTATATTTAGTCAAACATATAGTTCTATATTTCTATACACTAAATAAACCTCTGTAAAATTGTTCGCTTATTAAAATAGGCAAGATACCTTGTGTATACAATTGGGAAAAATATATTATCTTTTTTTCGGTCCTAATGATCAGTCCTCCCCATTAAGTTATCTCTCCACTATTGTTAAGTTTCAATAACCCATTCTATCATAAACACAGCATAATCAGCATTTCAGAGTTATCTTAATCTGACTCCCCTATATTTAGAAGTTTTCTGTATGTTTGCATATTTAATGACCTTAGAACAGTTTTTGAATGTATTTGAATAATTCTGTAAATTACTGATTTATTCTAAACATATTTTTAAATGACAAGGCAAAATTAATTTCTATTAATTGTCTTTCCTCGCAACCTGGAAAGCCTACTGAGCATGTAATGAATTTGCCAAGTTTCCGCTAGGCTGTATAACAGCATGGTGTCCAACCCATCCATCAAAAACTCCAAAAGCTTGTATTGTCTATTTTCATTGTACCTGAACAAAAGTGTCATGAAACAATGACAGCTGTTAAGAAAAAGTGAAATATGACAATACAACGATTATATTATATTGCAGATTCTGTAGTGCAATTACTCCAAGGAAGAGTGAAAATTAACAATAACATTAAAATTGACAATATACAAAATGAACAAAAACAATAATAACACATTAACACATACTAATACAGAGAACGATTTTATGGTAGCAAGGGTGCTGTGCAGAAGTCAGTGGAGGGAAGATGATGATGGAGATATCAGAAATTGGGGATCAAGAACACAGGAGAATAACAAAAACATTGGAGATGTTTTTTGTGGGGTAGATGACATCAATGATGCAATTTCAGGGAGAAAGTTAGGGAAGTTAGAAGAGAGGGCATGAGGTCACAAAGCAAGTCATTAGTACTGGTACTGGAAGCCCTGAGGCACACCAACAGAGAGCAGCAAGGGAGACAGGCAAGTCCCAGAGAAGGAGACAGTAAAAGTACAGTCAGAGTGTTAAACCAGGTGAACCAAGCTTAAAAAATATTTTCCTCTTGAAGGATGTTGTTTGGGCCTCAAATTGCTACTTTTTGTCCTTTCCTACATCAGAAATATGACAACACAATCAGACTTGCTTGATGTTGTTTATTGTGTTACCACCTACTGCTTCCACCACATATAATGGTCTTATTTTATGTACATTTTCCTGCTTAAACCCTTAACCTTTCTGAAGCATTTTAATAAAAAAGAGAATATTTACTACTGCCAAACACAGCACAGCATTGATTGGAAATGTTGGAGCTAAGATAGGCTCACATAAAATCAGACCATAGAAGTTTATTTATTTAAAAAGATCTGCCTGGCAAGCTAATAAAATCATTGTCAATTGAGTTACCTGATGTTGAGGAAGATTTCAACACTAGATTAAGAATTATTATTGGTGATTGTCATAATCATGCATCAACTTAGGACATCTTAACCTAAAGTTGTGATATGACTTTGACCAGTTCATGGGACATACACCTCATTGGCTATACCATTAATAATTTAGGATTTCTTAATTATATTATTACATATTATTCTATACAGGCCACAAGTAGGTGTGATTCTTCTGCACATGCATCCATATAAAAATGGCAGGAAACAGGTATTGTTCATGCAGAAGATGTATCCCCTTAAAGTTACGGATTATATGGTCTGAGAATCTGTTTTTGGTTTTATTCATTTGTTTCAGGTAGAATAAATAATAGAAGCATGACAACAGACCTGATTCAAATAAAGTATTAAAAAATGTAGTTAGTTATCTACCGTCATAGAGAAATGGAAAGTGTTTCTAGCCTGAGTAAATCAACACTTTTGTGCATGTTTTATTTTGTATATAGAACTTTCATGATGAAACTAAAACATGTGCTTGCTGACCCTGAACCATTACACATCTGTCTCCAAAATAATGCCTATTTTTTCTGGCCCACATTCCACTCTAATTATGTATTTGTCATCTTTCCTTGTATTACTAAATAACTATTCAATCTAATTCAAATCTAAAGCTTCTTGATTGCCAATAAGATAACCCTTCAATTTGAACATCACCATGATTGCAAAACAAGAGCCTAATCGGTATTTATAATGATACCCCTTGTTGCATTTACAATACAAAATCTGGCAATTGTATGATAATTTTTTGATTGTAGATTTCAATCAATGTTTAAGATTTTTAAGCCCAGAATGCTCTACACAACTAAAAAAATAGCTAAAGGTTTAGGGTAGAAAAACTTAAATAGTTTGAACTAGTTTATATATTGTTTTAATCGAATACCTGTAAATACATTATTTAGGATACAGATGAGGGCTTACAAACTCTGCATTCTAAAGGATTGAATGTAGAGTTTGATTTCTTTTTAATACTTTTTCATAATGTATATTATGTAATAAGGATTTTTTTTAATAAAAGCTATGATTGAGAAAAATATTTTGTTTTTCATTTCTTTTATTTTCCAACATGCCCCCCAGTTATGCACATTTGCCCCCAGGCTTGTCACTCTGCCCCATAAATGCCTTAAACCCCCTATATGTCACTGTGCCCCCATGATATGCTCTTTTAACCCTCAATCCACTGAGTGCCCCATTATAAATATAGCCTTTTGCACCCCCTATTGTATAGATGGGCTAAAATGTACATTTCTGAAGCAGAGTTGATATTAAAGGGGTAAAAGATCACTTTCATAAGAGAGCACTCTGCCTACAGAAATGCCTTATGCCCCACATTTAACCCCCCCCCAAAAAAAACTTACCGGTGCTTCTGATTCCCGATGTGTTGTCCGGGCAGCGTGTAGACAGCGATTTCCATAGACAACTTCCGCTGCAGCCGGAAGGAGGTGCGGTTAGCAGCGGGGGTTGTCTGCCTCCATAGCGCAGACCTTCCCTGGCTGTCAGAAAGAATTCCCAGGTGAGGGGAACTCTGATCTCTGACAGCCGGTGGTTGTATGCGTGATGGACGCAGACAACCCCCACTGCTAGCCGCACCCCCTTCCGGTTAGGGGATTGTCTGCGTCCAACGCGCAGACCTTCCCCAGCTGTCAGAGAGAATTCCCCGGTGAGGGGAACTCTGATCTCTGGCAGCCGGGGACTCAGAAGCACCGGTAAGTTGAGGGGGAGACAGGAGGATCCAGGTCCCCTGCAGCGTTGCGGGGGATCTGGATCTTAGTCTCCTAGTCAGACCTATTTGAGGTCTGATTATAAGACAACCCCGATTATAAGACGAGGGGTATTTTTCAGAGGATTTGCTCTGAAAAAACCTGGTCTTATAATCGAGCAAATACGGTAATTAGGATGCATCTGAGCAGACAATATATCGCTATACACTTCAGTATTCATCCCGCTACTTCTGTCACATCATCAATAAACACTACCTTAAATGCCATGCATGCCATCACAATGCCTCTTCTATGTTTTACAGATTATGTTCGCCATAGCCTTCCCCATACTTATTTTCTTCCTATCATTTTGGTACAGGTTGATCTTAGTTTCATCTGTCCAAAGAATGCTGTTCCAGAACTGGGCTGGCTTTTTAAGATGTTTTTGACAAAGTCTTTCTATTCTTCAGGCTTTTGAATGGTTTGCACCTTGTGGAGAATCCTCAGTATTTGCTCTCTGTGGTAGACTTAGATAATGATGTGCCTACCTCCTGTTGCACATACGTTTTTCTTTACCATGGAACGGATCCTATGATGATCCACCAATTTCTTTTTGTCTCAGAATGTATCGAACTGTTGATTTACCCACTACTAATGTTCCTGCTATCTCTCTGATTGATGTTTTTTGTAGCCTAAGGATGGCCTGTTTCACTTGCATTGAGAACTCCTTTGACTGCATGTTGTGGATTCACAGCAGCAGCAGCTTCCATCTCAAATCAACTACAGACCTTTAACCCCTTCATGTCTGGTGACGTACCAGGTACATCATGCCGTGACTTACCTGCTACATCATGCCAAGAAAATGCACCCACATTGCCACAATTGTAGTGATCGTGGGGGCACTGCTGTCCAGCAAAATAAATCAAAATATCAGGCAAATGAGGTAAAACAGAACAAATACCTAAATAGATTTTGTAGTTTTTATAGGTGAAAATTTTGCTTTTTTTCCCTAATTTTCTCCCATTTTAAGATGTTTTATACTAAATGATGAATGAAATAGCTTTTGATTCAATTGTCCAATTACTTTTGGTCCCCTGAAAAGGTGGGGCCACATATTAAAAAACCATAATTCCTAAATTTTGATGTGAATACCCTCAAATTGAAGCCGATAGACTGCACTTTAAGTCCATATTCATTGTTTAACTATAACTTACTATAACTTAATAATTTACTAAGACATACCTCTCTTTTACTTACTCCCTGTAGTTCAGGTATAGATCAAATAAACAACACAAAGAACAGCACTTGCATGTATAGATCACCTGAATAAGACATACAAACCCTATATTTGCAGGTATACATAAATAATATATGGAAACATAGTATAGCAGGTATAGGTCAACACATTAACACAGAAACCCAGCTTTGCATGTATAGATCAATTGTGAACTCAGCACTGAAGGTATATATCAAATAAACAGAATCAGATATGCAAATCTTGTATTTGTAGGTATACAATAATAATGTATGGAAACATAGCATTGCAGGTATAGATCAACTGGAAACCACATGTAAACTCAGCACTGAGGGTATAAAGGGTATATTTCACAGAAATCATTTACACATATTCATTAATGCATTCTCACAAATTCATTAATTCTCTCGCTCATTCACACAATTCATACACAGATTAATTATTTCATTCTCTCACTCATTCTTACTCTTTATTCATTTGAATACTCTTACTACCCCTTTCTCACTATCTACCCCTCCCCCCTTTCTCACTATCTACCCCCTCTCCTCCACTTCTCACTATCTACCCTATCCCCCCCTCTACTTACCTTGTAAAGGTCCTGCGGTGGAGGTGTGAGGCCTCTGTCTCGCTGCTCTGCCATGGTACACGCTGCTTCACTACTGAGCGCCAACATATGACGTGATATTCTGGCACTCAGCACGAAACGCAGAGGCCTCCGTGCCAATCAGTGCTCCACTCGGCGCCACTGATTCCGGGGCATGTGGTCACCCTGGTGTAGTGGACCTAACTGTTAATATATATATATTAGATCATTTGTTTTAATACACTAAGTAACAGGCTTATATTTAACAATGTGCATACCTTGGCATTTATTTCTATTCTACACTTGATTTGGCATATATTATATCATAATTTCCTTAAACTTAGAGAAAGGTCAAGTTCAAATTGAATGGAGAAAGGTGGGCTGTTTTCAATGAAATCCTGTAATTATAGTGAATATAATAAGAACCAATCATTCATGACATTTCAGTCCTTGGCAGGCAGTTTCTTTAAGGTTAAGAACAACAATGATTCTTCTGAACACGTTAGAAAATATGGGCATATAGAGGTAAGTAATTTTCTGTGTGGATATTTTTTCCATAAAAATCATATTTATAAAAAAATAATTTTATCTAATTTTAATCTAATTTCCTGTTTGGATTTTTCTTCTATTTAACCATTTGGTGTGCCAGATCAGGACCCCTTGGAGCTTATGTTGATGCCTATCATGAGAACTACATGACCACATGCAAACCACATGCCACATCATCAAGGCAGACTAGTGATGGCCAGGTGACCCTGGCATATGAAGGCTGACAGTCGCCTGGTGACTTCAGTGCGACTGACAGCTAGATTTGCGCAGCCGTGCACAATGTTTTTGTAGTCATGAAGTCACATGCTCCAGCGGAAGATCGAATGAGTATGCAGTGATGTCAGCCAGTGGCCCACCAGGCCTGCACATCATAGTGGTATACATGTAAAACTATTACATATATAAATCTAAATATTAAAAGTAATATAAAGAGAATAGCTTGGGGGGGGGCGACAAACTGCCCAGTCACGATCAGCCATAATATTTTGCCGCCAAAACAGCCCTCACCGTTAAGGTATGCACTCCACTAGAGCTCTGAAGGTGTGCTGTGGTATCTGGCACCAAGAAATTAGCAGCAGATCCTTTAAGTCACTGACCACTGCAGACTGGGAACACCCCACAAGAGCTGCATTTTTGGAGATGCTCTGACCCAGTCGTCTATCCATCACAATTTGGCCAATTTTTTCCAGCTTTCAGATCAAATTTGAGGAGGAAACATTCACTTGCCGCCTATATATCCCAACCAATGACAGGTGCCATGATAACAAGATTATCAGTGTTATTCAGTTCACCTGTCAGTGGTCATAATGTTATGGCTCATCAGTATATATGATACATACATATAGACTACACATGACTCTTGTGATTGGATTCTGCTACTATAACTGAAAAAATATACCCCCTAAAAAAAAAAGTTACACAAGTTGATGAAACTCTACTTAGTATGGGCCCAATAAAAGGTATCGACTTTGTTTGCTGTTATTATGCAATTGTGCTGTGACTGAGGCTGTTTTGTCCCTTTAAACATGGATTTACTATCTTGGAACTTTGAGTGAACAATTATGTGTGTTAAATAGATACTGGTAAGTTTAGCTATATAGGGTAAATCAAACTTTATTGATTTTTTCTGTATGTATTACGTAATGCTTTTTTTTAACAAAAAATATATTGGCTAGAGTGGGAGAGTAAAAAGCAATCCAAAAATATATTTTGTGGTGAAATATACAGAAATATTATGTGCTTCCACTGTAATGTTATTCTTATTTATATAGCTAAACTTTTTTTTTTTTTTTCTCTCTTTCTCTTCTCTTCACTTGGTCTCCCCACCCTGTCCGCTCGTGTCGCCCCTCCTTTGCCTCTTTTGCCCTTGCCCTTTCCTGCAGCCTGCGCTTCCGGTGCTCCGGTGGTCAGCAGCACCCCAGGTCTTGTGCGGTTCCTGCCGGGCTGTGCTTCCGCCGCACAATATATATATATATATATGGATTATTTTTGTGACGGACGCTGCTATATGATTCTCTGTTTCTGTATTATTGTAATTGTTTTGTTCCCCCCCTCCTTCTCTTTTTTCTGTACCCCCCCCTACTTTACAAAACAGAAAAAATCAATAAAGTTTGATTTACCCTATATAGCTAAACTTACCAGTATCTATTTAACACACATAATTGTTCACTCAAAGTTCCAAGATAGTAAATCCATGTTTAAAGGGACAAAACAGCCTCAGTCACAGCACAATTGCATAATAACAGCAAACAAAGTAGATACCTTTTATTGGGCCCATACTAAGTAGAGTTTCATCAACTTGTGTAACTTTTTTTTTTAGGGGGTATATATTTTCAGTTATAGTAGCAGAATCCAATCACAAGAGTCATGTGTAGTCTAATGCTTTGTTTTAAAGACTTTTAAAGACTTGATGTTTAACACAAAACTCACCTACCCATGATTCTCTGAAACTGCAATTCTGACCTAGGTACCCCCTGGAGCTTGGAATGCTACATCAATGATGACACACCCAACGTAGCATGTGCCATCATTGCATAAGTACAGAGGCTGCAAATGTTGTCCAGTGTTATCATTGAAGGACGTCACGTCCCTGTTTGGTCCGTACTCTGGCTGTGAGAGGTAAATGTGAGGGGCTGTGGTTATTTAACCAACGTGTTTCCTCCCACGCGTTACCTGTGCTGGTTCTTGCTAGGGGTAGAGAGGGTTGCATTAGGTTTTGGGGGTTTTGATGAGGCAGTTAACCCTCTGTCAAGTGTGCTTTATTTAGGTTTAGTTCCCAGGTCATGTGGTTGTTGCTTTAGGTCTCCCAGTACTATTCTGCGATAGCTCTCCTTTAGGTACTGGTTTTATCGTCTTGTTGCTATTTGAAGTATTCTGGTTTTATCTCACTCTCTGCTTTAGGGTTTTTAACCTTAGGTTTAGTGAGTTAGACAGGAGACAATTCTGAGATCACCACATAGGTAGTCTGCCTCCTTGAACTAGTCAGTTGCCCAACCCCCACCCCGAGGCAATCTCCCCTCCCCGTTACAGGTTACATCACTCAAGGTAGTCATTTGAGCCTCGATATTAGTTAGGTAGGCCTCCTTACAGCAGCAGCGATGCCAACTGCTGCTCCGGTTTTCAATGAGCTAATTTTAGTTTAGAACAGCATCAGAACACAGCCCCACATAATATAACTAGGGCGTTATCTAGCAACACATCAAAATCAGACAATAGAGCCTGGTCCCTGTTTGGTAATTTTGTATGTTCTTCCTCTCCCCCAATATGTGATTAGCACTCTCCTAGCTTTCGAGGCATATTGACATTCTGTCCTCGGCCTTTCATATGGTACAATATATATTTACCTAACAGGAGTCTAACATCACATTTTGTATTTTCCAAACAAGCACTGATTTCTCCTCACCCGGTCAAATCCTTCCTAAGAGTTCTACAAAAGACCAAGCCAGCAAAGTCCCCCAGTCGTTTGCCGCTTGATGGTGGGATTTTCACTCCTTTGGTTAACTGTTTAAATACACACCTCTTTAGTCCTGATACATGTATAGTACTCAAAGCCGCTATGTTTTTTTTTAAGCATTTTATGGTTTTATGGGACCTGGTGAGCTGGCCACCACACCTAATTCGTTTCTTAAAAAATTCCAACTTGTGTCGCGTCTCTGATCATTACGTACTGTCCCTCGGTCATTTGAAGACGAATCAATCCGGTCTGAGTACACAAATTTACGATTTTTTCCTATTAATTCCCCCTGGTGCCCAGTAGCAGTTCTGAGAGCTGGTAAACCGATACAGTCTTATTTTGCCCTTTCCCAGGGAGCCATTATCGTCAGTTGTATTCATAAGATATGTTATGTTATTACTAACCAGGATAGGCCTTAACCCGCTCACATACTCGGGTGACTCCTCGGTCGGGGCAGCCTCGGCGGCTTCGAAGAATATAGTTCTGGCCCTTATCAAGGAACTAGGCAGATGGAAATACTACTATATATTCCACAACCTACATCTGAAATTCGCAATGCCTTTATGTCACTCGCACTATAGTTTATTGTTACATATTGTCATGTTTATTATCAAAGTTATGGTTCGACTAACTTTGTGTCTTCTTCCTTTTGTTCTATTCTAGCCTTACTTGGTATGTCGGTTTTGGCATACCTCAGACCGAATGGCCCCTTTTGTCATTATGTCTCCGTTCCACTAATTCTATTAATTTGCCCCGACCACAAATGTTAAGGCTAATTGGCATTAGCCTGTAGTTGTGTGAGGGGCTTTCCTCCCACAGCTACATTTGCCCTCCCTTGTCCCCCCTCTTTTATTTCTTCTCTCTTCCTTTCACTGTCCTTTCTTTTCATTTCTCTACTTGGGGTAGCCCTCTTCTAGGCTCACCTGGTACGTCGGTTTTGGCATACCTCAGACCGAATGGCCCCTTTCGTCAAGCTTCTGGTTCTGGATCCTCCACTGCCGGAGATAATGCAATTGTGGATTCAGACATGACACGGAGATAGAACTATGGAGAAAGGACACCTATGGAAAACAATAGGAATGTTATTCGAGAACACTGCTTCACCTACAACTAAGTACACAGCACTAATGAATCTTAATGACTGCTGGTTCTGCCTCTGAAGATAGGTAAGAAAGAATAATAATTTGGTTCACAGAGATATTAGAGGTTATTCATGGTCAAAGGTACAAGCTGTGGAAGTTAACAGATAATCAATAAAGCACAAGACAGACTACATCCTAGAGAAGAATAATTTAATCTCACGCAACAAGCACTGGGTGAATGAAAGAACAGTGTATTTATTGACCATGAAAGGAAAAGGGTATGCAAATACATCTGACAATACTGCAATGTGCAGGGCCGGACTGGGGAAGAAAACCAGACATGGTTGCAAACTGATGTCAGTGTGGCCGCCTGCATTGTATCCGGCCCATGACCACACATTGACGTACTGTATTTACTGTGTGAGCAGCAGTACGTGACCAACACAAAAGCCCCATAGGCAGGTGCCAGAGATGGCCAATCTGGTCTGGACAAACTAAGGCAATATATATATATATATCTATATATAAGTATTAATTGAAAAGACCCGTGAGTGTTTGAATCTATGGATTATATATTTTATTCAGTTTGTCATTTATGCCTGCACTGCTGGTGTTTGTGTTTCATTACTGCAAATGTCATTTTACAAAATAACACATGATTCAACAACGAAACAATGACTAATTTTGAATGCACTCTAAAGTATAGTTTGGTTTAATGTTCATCTCAAAAACTGCAATAATCATCTCAGTATGGTTAAATTCATTTTTTCTGTAACAGCATTGCTTAGCTTTCCAAATATTTCTGTACTAGAACTGGAACATTAACAGACAGGTGGCATTTATCAAACGGGTAAAAGCTTTGGCTTGTAACATACAGAATGTATGTTTGCTTATTTGGGCAGGAATTTAATTTCTATGTTAAAAGCTTAAGTGATGCCAGAGGTTACTTGAAGGTAGTTGGGAAAAAAATACAAACAAATCTTTAAAAAGTGAAACTTTATTTAAACAAACTAGGAGAGTAAAATGCATTTTTTAAAATAGGATATGGATGGTGTGGAAGGTTTTTCGTTTTGATCACTCAAAAGGATATGCAGATATATCTATTTTATCTGTTTTACTTTTAAGTGAACCTGTTATCCACAAATGTCCTCTACTATTGTTACCTGTTGCGAGGCTCAGGTGCTTCCTTGGGCAGGGGAGCTGAGACACAGCCCACGCATTTAGCCCCCTGCTCGTTCCGATAGCAGGAGCCGCCGCCGGGTCCTCCCTGCTTCTAGACGCACACCCCCACAAAGATCGAGGGATCATGACGCAGACGGCTATCTCATGAATATTCATTTCACTTCTTAAAGCGACATTTATCCTTTTTCCTTCTCCCCCTAATTAGGTGGGTAGGAGGGTCTACGAGTATGGGGGGATATTTAAACCCTCAGTTGGCATTCTACCTTTGCCTGTAATAGTGCCTTATAGCCTTCACTAGCTTTTTGACTCTCTCCCTATCATTTGGTTTTTGTATTCTGCTTGTTCCTGACTACCGTTGTTTGCTGCCTGCCCTGACCTATGCTACGTGAATCTTAGACAGATTCCGGTAGACATTAAGTAGAGTCAGAGCCGGCCTTAAGTGTTCTGGCGCCCTGTGCGGACTACTCCTCTGGCACCCCATCCGGAAAAAAAAGAAAGGAAAAAATCTCCCCCGTCTTCCCCTTCTCACTATCTACTACCTGTGCCCCTTCTCACTGCCTTCCCTCCTCTGCCCCTTCTCACTATCTACCCCCCCCTGCCCCTTCTCACTATCTTCCTCCTCTCCCTATCCTTACTTACCTTGTTGCCGGAGGTGGTGGTGGGAGCGGGAGGCATCCGTCTTTCTGCTCTGCCGCGTTGTGCGCTTCACAGCTGAGCGCTAGAATAATTCCGCTCAGCATGAAACGCCGGCACCGGAGGATGTTAGAAAAGTAAAAAAAACCAAACAAATAAAAAAAACCCGATGTTTTCATTTAAGTCCCGGGCAGGCGCCCCTGTTGCCATGGCGCCCTGTGCCACAGGTCGCACACCCCTAAGGCCGGCCCTGAGTAGAGTTTTGGGTATGGCCTAGAACTCTACCTATAGGGTGCAAGTAGAGGTTGAAATGGTTCTTGTACAATCCAGAGTTCAGCAACAGGTAGACTATAGCTTTGTAGTTCACCAAACATCAGTACCATGGATAATATGTAAATATCAGGAAATCACAGGAGGTATGACAGGTACTGGGGTATGGAACTCAGGAACATACATTGACTGCTAGTTTACAAGTGCAAGCAATAACAAACACCTAAGTTTCCTGTGTGGAAAAACCGGAGAGTGTACTTCCTAGCTGGAGAGAGAACCTAAAATCCACGAGTAATAGGTTTTCAAAGCAAACAGGAACAGAATTAAAAAACATAAAAATAGCAAAGGCAAATAACACTCTGAACGTCAGGATAAGGTCAGAAAGTAGGATAATTGGAGGACATCCTAGGTCACAATTAGAACACAGACTGAAAGTGCCAACTCACCTCTAAGGAATCACACAAAGGTGACAGGAAATGGTCACCAATGATGATGCAAATGGTGTGCATGAGCATCAAAATGTGTGTCCATAAGGAATCAATATGGTATTACCACAACAAAGGGGGCTGATAGAAGGCATATTTGGGAATGAATTCAGAAAGGAAAAACATTAGAGGCCAACCAACGTGGGGTACTAGATATGTTTACAAGTGCTAGAATGGATTTTTACCTGGAGCATGGATGAGCTCTGGCAGCAGTGCAGCGAAGTCTCTGCCAGTGATCACTTGTCATCTCGACCTTTGTAACTCCAGGGGAAAAACTGTTTGCCGACCAGTCCCCTACCCACTGCCAAAGTAAGTATACTTCGTGACTGCCCAGTAAATGCATTAAAGGGCAACATTGTCAGTGAGGAATGTATTCTATGTTCTCGCAAAAGACACTACAGAATCATTTGCTACCTCATTGCATCTCTGTATTAACCAACTCTCTTCTAATTAATGGTTCATTATCTCTTCTTGGACTACACTAACTTTCCCCTTTTTTCTCGGTGGCTGCACCCCCTTGTGATTACTCAGATTAATATATTTAAGTTTCAAATGCTTATCCATGAATGAAATTGGTCCACTACATAATGTTGCTACTGGTTCAACGAATGTTTAATATTTACATAAATGTAAAGTATATGCAGTTTGTATCTGTACCAAATGTGTACTTTGGGAATCTCAATGCACCATTTTCTTTGAAAATCATTAATTTGCAGAAATATGCCATGTCCAGCTTCCATTCACATTGATGTTGAATATTAAATGTCTATTTTATATATATATATATATATATACCTCATTTTTTAATGGAAAATATTATTATTAATATGCAAATAAAATTGCGATTAAGTAAAATTCCTGCTGCAAGGAGCTTTCTATGGAACATGCAAAATAGTTTATGATTGTGACACTTCATTAGTTTTAGATTTAGTAAACTGCAGTTCTATTCTCTATAAAATATTACCCTTACAGCTGCCTAGGCTTGGTAATAAAATAAATATTCTATGTTTTTTTTATCTGGCTTTCTATTTTATTCCATTTTATGCAATATCTAAAAGAAAAAAATGCGTAAAAAGGTATTATGTTTCAATCTAGAAAAAAAAAAAGGTTATGTGGGCTTTGACTATTGAAGAATGAGATAAATTTGCATTAAAATGTTAGTGCATGAGATGTTTTAAGAATAATAAGAAATGTCTGAAAGTGAAAAAGTAAAACAGCAATAATGTTCTAGTAGTTATTAGAACATCCTCTTATTCTATTAAAAAACGTTTCAAAAATGTATGTAACAAATAGCAACTTTTTTTGTCTAGGGCCACGACCTTTAAATAAAACAGAAAAATAAATTCTAGTTTTGGTTACATGGTTAAAAAAAAAATACATTCCAGACAAGTTGTACTTAAACCCTTAATGACAAAGCCCGTACATGTACGGGCACAAAATGCATTGTTTTCAATGGGTTTACGGAAATGGTTTCCCTGTGGATTCGAATAATTGTGCTCCCACTGCACAACTAGAATTCAAGACCATTCATCCTTACAGGTGCCACCTACACCTACAGAACGGGAAAACCCATGATGTCGCCATCTGAACACAGCACAGACTAGACTCAACTCACACGTGGATTCTCAGCTTAGGTCTGTTAACTTCGATAAAGGGCAGTCAGGGGGGCCCAAGGGGTGCCGAGCGGTTGCTGAAAACGACCGCTCGGCCCTTAACAGATTCTCGCACCTGGGCCCTGAGGTTTCTAGTTACGCCCCTGATAAAGGGCCTAGGTAGTGGCAGACTTCCAGATACGATGAAAGTAGTATTAAAACGTCCACGGGTCATATAGGAGTGGGCTGGAGTAGCGGGGGTGTGGGGTTAAAAATCTGGAGTGATCTTTTCCATTTGATGGCTTTACTCCTGATCCAGTCAGAAGTCCTCCCATTTATTATTTTGCTTTCATACCGCAAGAGTAATTGACAAATATTTACATACTCCTTCTAAAAAGAGTGGCAAACACTGAGATAAACCTTAAAAGAAACAGACAAACAAAATTGGCAAAGACCACGAGGGTACATCTAGGCCTTCTTCTCCCGTCCAGCACCTCTTTTCGCCCATCTCCTACCCTCATCTCATACAGGTCACACTCAGGCCAATGAAATAACATTGGAGGTGACGAGAACGTTGATCCCACATGCGGCTACGGCCATAATACACTACATCATTGGCTTATAGACCAAACAAAACAACACTGCAAATACAGTAATTTGCAATGAAAGCAGAGCTTCAGTCTTTTCAACTGACCCTGCTTTGATGACCTCTGAAATAGGGAATGCCAAAACAAATTTCTTTTTTTTTTCTAGATTTTTTGGCACATATTAGTTAACTGGAAGGAATACACACCCATGTGCAAAACTCTTTTTGCAAATAATATTAGATTCTTTTCAGAATTACCCACAATGGCATCACAGACACATGTGATACTCCAGACAAGACTTTCTTTTCTACCGTGAATGGGGGCACCTCTTACTCACAGAATCCACACATCTCCTTGGACCATGCTGCTTCCCCTGTTTCCACTTTTATGACTACATGGGTCTACCTACTCCATGTTCTCATTGCCCAGATAGTTTCAATTTGTTTTTGTCCTTACATACACACACATGCCACTGGCACAGAATTTTGAGAGCCAAGTGGCTGCTGCTTAATGTCTCTAACTCTAACCTGATAGTAAGGGAGGACTTTAACCTTGTACTCGACATACACCTCAGATGGGCCCATCTAGTCTGCCCATTTTTTCCTGATGTAAGGTTTTAAACCCAGTCTTTGGTCTGGTTCTATAGTGATGAAAGCTTTATGTCTATGCCATGCGTGTTTAAATTCCCTTACTGTATTAGCATCCTACATTTCTTCTGGAAGACTGTTCCATCTATCTACTACCCTCTGAATAAAGTAGAACTGTCTCAAGTTATATGTAAGCCTCTGACCCTATACTTTTAGACCATGACTTGTTCTAACATTGCTCCTCCTTTCTAATAAGCTTGTCTCCTATAATCCCTTTAAGTATATACCTTATTTACTTGATTATAAGACGACCCCCCCATCATTTGAATATTTAGGGGGAAAAAGCCTGAATATAAAACGACCCTATAGGAAAAAAGTTTTACCAGTAAATGTTGAACTATTTTTTTAATAAGAAGCTATGATTGAGAAAAATATTCTGTTTTTATTTCCTTTTATTTTCCAACCTACCCCCCAGTTATGCACATCTGCCCCAGGCTTGCCACTCTGCCCAGAAATGCCTTATACCCCCTATATGCCACTGTGCCCCATGATATGCCTTTTAACCCTCTAAATGCCACTGTGCCCCATGATATGCCTTTAACCCTCTGTATGCCTTTTGACCCCCTATGTGCCACTCTGCCTCCAGAAATGCCTTATGCCCCTATATGCCACTCTGGCATTTAGGGGGTTAAAAGGCATATTATGGGGCAGAGTGGCATATAGGGATGTAGAAAGCATTTCAGGAGGCAGAGTGGCGTATAGAGGGTTAAAATACATTTCTGGAGGCAGAGTGGCATAAAGGGGGTTAAAAGGCATTTCATAGAGCACTCTGCCTACAGAAATGCCTTATGCCTCCCCATTTAACACCCCCGCTGCTAACCGCACCCCGCTGTTGTGTACGTGAATCGCGTAGACGTCTACACGCTGCCCCGGCTACACACCAGGGACTCCAAAGCACCGGTAAGTTAGGGGGGGCATAAGACAGGAGGATCCAGGTCCCCTGCAGCGCTGCGGGGGATCTGGATTTTAGTCTCATAGTCAGACCTATTTTAGGTCTGATTATAAGACGACCCCGATTATAAGACAAGGGGTATTTTTCAGAGCATTTGCGAAAATACGGTACCATATTTAAGTCCAATGTGCATAGACTTGAATGCATTTTACTACGTGCAAAAAGATATAGGCATTCTTTAATGGTCAGAGTCAGATAATAAAGCTACTGCCAGACATAACCCAGCAGATTTTACTGAAAGCAGTAACAAAGCATACTGATGTATGCTCCTTACAAATGCTTAATAAATCTCTCATTTTATTTAAGGAGCGCTGATGTCCTATTGAAACCAATGAGTATAGCAGCAGCCAATCAAAAAAATTATTTTCTTTTTTGCTTACATGGATGTGATTGGCTGCTGGTTCAATAATTTCAATGAGAGTGCTACCGAGTGTGTGCAATACATTTATATTCTACTGTTTGCTGGTTTCAGTAGAATCAGAGGAGCTATTTTTTAACATTAGCAATTAAACAAAGCATGCTCCAATTTCCATGCAGTAATATGGTTGGAGTCCATACAAAAAAATAAAAAATACAATTTTGGGGAAATTTCCTTTAATGTCTGGAGCTTTGACTGTAAAACCATATATTCATGCAAGACCAAATAATTGACCTTAGTATGTTTTTTTCTCGTTTATTTTCCTTTTGTTTCATTTTCCCCTGTAATAATCCCAAGAAAATATGGCATTTGACATAGTTGCAGCTCTTAAGGGAATTAGGGAATGAAAATAATTTAGTTAGGTATACTTTTCTGACATTTTTACTCTACACTACAACAATCTTTTTAATTTTTAATAACACTCTAATTAAAATTGCATAATATTTTGTAAGATTGTTGAAGAAGTAGTTCCACTTTTGATAGCAGAGCATAAATGCAAGTTAACTCATTATTTACCAATTGCTCACATAACATTCAACTCAATGCCTGGATTGTCTTTCTTTAGTCAAAACGTAACAGGGCACGGTCATATAGCAATGAATGGACATATTGCCATATGTAATCTTTGCTTTTCAATGAGATTCATTGGTTTCATTTGTTGGGATTAGCTATTGATGTAGCATTACCTCTCATTTCCTGGACTCTGCCATCCTTGTGAAGGGATTTGGCAGAAGATGCTGCAACTAGCAGGCGGGGGGGGGCTGACCCAGGGGAGCAGGTAAAGCTAAGTGGCCCCATTGCCTCTTTGCCCCCCAGGTAATTAACATACTCACTGACACACAAATGACGCACACTCTGTAACATACAAATGTTACACATACTTACACAAATGCACACACACACATTCATGCTAACACATACACACTCACTGTTACGTACATACTCACTCCTTAACTAACTCCTTTACTCTCTCTCACTCCTTCCCCTACACATCACCCCCTTACCTTACCCACAGCCTTCTTTCTAGCTGCTTGCACACAGTGTAGGAGCAGCTGTGCTTTAACTGCAGGTTCCCTTAAACTCACAAAGGTCTTGCCTCTAGCAGGGCATACAACAATAATTTAGAAACCATAGCATTCATTACCTTTGGTCATAATATTTATAGATATTTTTATGGGTTTTTTTATGATTTTAGCACCATGACTCTTTTTTCTTCAAACTGTTAATCAACATTTCCCATGAAACACATTTTGTATCACCTACCCATCACATTGTATTTGCTAAATCCAAGTCAATGAACCAGGACAGGTCTTTTTTCCAATCTTGTTTCTTGTAATTGAGTGCAAAGTAAAGCCATTAGGTTGAACATTAAGGGTTGTGAAAGTAATTAATATTTGTCAAAAATCCAAAATTCAAGTGAAATCTTAAAAGAAGGGCTTAAAAAATCACTAATAGGTTTAAATGCAGCATGGCTGTTAATAACCTATTAGTGATTTTGTCTTTTGGGAGATGGTAATGCATATAAAACAGAAGGGTTAGAATTGTCTAAACACAGAGAATTCTATTGCATTGGTCTATAATCAGTTTGAACAGGATTTGTAGTAATGCTTCAGCACAGCCCGGCAAAATGAGGTTGGTAAACTCGTGAAGGATAAACTATGGCACACCTGAGCCTAACCAAACTGTCTGAGATAAAGACACATATGAGGACCAAAATGCTATAGAGAATATGACATTTTAGCTGGCTTTGCCTCCTCTCCTCCAGACAAGCCTTGCTGAACAGGGCACTTAACTTGTGCTTACCTTGAGCCATGCTAGCACCCCTAGCTGTATTTGAAAATGGATGATAGATATACAGGCGTGGTTGAACAAGCATGAAAAACATTATGATAACCCCTTCCTTTGATCTCCCATGCCATACATATGCCAATTATTGATGATCTGGCTTGCTCTGCTTTTAACCTTATTAGGTTACTCACAATTTGCAGTCAACTACCTTACCTGCAAATATTACCTCAAGAGAAATCAATGTCCATTCTTGGTACCCAGAGAACAGGATTTTTTTTTTTAAAAACTTAACTTATTAAGCATATGATTTTCTATATAGTGATCCCAAACAATGGTAAAGAATGCATACATAAGAACCTCATAAAGATATGAGGTGGCAGAGGAAGAGAGGCTTCTTTTGTCCTTCAAACTGGAAAGGTGTTTTCAAGTTTATTAAATATTGTCTTGGTATAGTTTTTAAATGTGTATATTTTAATAGTCCACACCATTGGATCATTCATATAAATCAAGGTCAGCATGTATCCAAGAGTTTAAAGAAATAAGCATTTTGGTGGTATATCATTTTGAAATAAAGGGAAGGTTTTTTTTCATTATTACCTTGAATCAGTAAGCTGAATGGCCAAGAAATAAGCTGTTACAAGAATTAAGTATTCAGAATGAGGAATTAATTTAGTCTTTGTGGGAGTGTAATGACATTGACCAGCTGGTAGATAGCCTTTTCTAAAACACGATTGTTGAATGGAAGCCATTTCTATATTTAACAAGGCATACTGTCATTGCCAGAACAGAATATGTATGCATTCTCAGTGTAAATGTCACCCAAGTCCAATTAATTGCCTTTTTAAAAAAGGAAAAAAAATTCTATTCTATTACAGTAATTTTTAGTTGTAAAATCCTCCATGTTCCCAGAACCATAGATTAAATATTTAGTTCATGTGAAATGTATAGAACAGCCCTGGGATTAAGAATTGATACAGGCACTGCATGTAATTATCATTGACAATATGTAGCCATTTATAGTTTTAGAAAATTGCAGTATAGCTCACTAGTGAGGCTTCAATAAAAGTTTATTGATAAACAGTAGGATAGACAACGCAGTTAGGTAGTCTGGGCTGGGGAGCTTGGAACAGGCCGGCAATGAGCAATAGAAGGGTATTTCAGAATAGTTGTCTCGCTGGGTATAGTGTTTAACAGCCCAAGAGTATTAACAAGGCTGGTTGAATACATGGGAATTCATTAGGAGTCATCATTTCATGATAGGTCTGTTTGGGCTCTAGTTTAGATTGCAACCCATGATTTAGCATTAATAAGGCGCTGTTTTATTAGGCATGGAATATTATTAGCAGAAATAGTCAGTGTGGATTGAGCAGAAGGACATAGGAAGGGTTTGCGAGCAGGAATCATGGGAGGTTATCACTGACTTCAGATCTATTTGTATAAATCTGCCCCAAGGACTGGTTCCCCTCTCTCCCAATTTTCTTTGTTTTAGGTGATGATCAGTAGTCTTGGGGCTGGCATGAGTGCAGAAATTTGCTGTCTGATGTACAGCTACTTTGCATGGCAATAGCACTAGCAGCTAAGTGGAGGAGTCACTGTGGGCTGAATCTCTGGTGGCTATGTATGTGTCAGTAGTCCTCAGGGTCCTCAGCCAGCCATCAAGATCTCATCAGTTAGCAAGTTTAAGCTTACATGTTTTATCAGTTGATATGTTTTATTAGAGTTTGCCTTTAAATAAACTGTCACAATGTTCAATACACAGTGGTATTATATCTCCAGGTGTTCGTGTCTGATTCTTTCTTTTATATATATTTAATAGCTGTATTTACATTGCAGTAGCCAAGACCAGTAGGACAAAGTTACATAGTAGAACATAGCTACACCAATTAACCAGGTGAACCCATGACTTGTAAAGGGATTCTTAGATTAAAATAATATCCCAAAATGAACTCAAAGAAGGTCTTCATGAAAATAACCTGTAATTGTCTTGTCCAATAAATGAAAGTAAAGGAATTCAAGTATTTTATTGTCTGATACGCTGCATTGTTTCATATCTAAGACAGAAAATATAGAAAATGTTAAGAAGGGATTTATTGTTCCCAAGAGCATTTTCTAGAACTAGCATTATCCTTAAAACCCATCATGCATGAAATAATGTTTCTGTGGTAAGCTTTTTGGGATCCAAAAACAATTCTATTATTCACCGAACTGTATATTTTTTTCCCTGCTCTAATTACCTTTTTTAGAAAAATAAAAAATGTAAGATATGATTTGGTTTACGCAGAAAGAACAACTCTGATGCAAAGTGGTAAAAAGTGGAACATTATCCATAGCAACCAATGGTCCCTGGTAATTTCTCAACTTTTCCCATTTTTCATCAGAATTGCTTTATATCTAACCCTATTTAAATATATGTATTTTGAATATTTCCAATATTTTAGCTGCATTTTTTCTATATTTTTACCCATCAGAACAACTAATAATATGTGCGTTTTCAATTAACCTGCCAAATACATTTTAATGAAAAAAATGATCATCAAAATTAATAATATCTACAGTGTTACATCAGATTTGTTCGGTATACAGTGCATTTACACTCGGGACTTTCTGCCATTAATTCCCATTACATAGAGAAAAGGTCATTTGATGTGTGTTAACCTTATGACAACTTCTGATAGAAAACTTGTAAGGTCACCCCAGAGACAAGTAATATAAATTGCTTCAGTAATACAAAGGCATGCAATAACAAAGGTTTTGTTCAGGTGAGACCTGAAGCATCTGCCAGATTCAAACTATCACCTTTCCTAGTGCTTGCCACAAGTCACAAACCCTAAAATAAAGCACTCATGAGAATGAAGAAACCAAGCTTGGCAAGTTGCTGTATGTATTGAAAAATGATTCATGTCTCAAAGATGTTTAATGTACTGAACCAGTGAAGATCAGCTCTGAATAAAATACGTCTCCCCCTGCACCTAATGTCTGAGGTATTTTCATCAAACTATCCAACCCTGTCAAATATGTAGTTTTTCTGTATTGGCAATGTTAACTGCTCCTCAACCAACATAGGGCTCCTATGACTGATAAAAATGCACCCTATGTGCACGGATCTAGCAACAGAATTGCATTCAGTCGAATGCAACACATGCAACACTATGGCCTTAGGAGCATTATAACATATGTGGAGACCAGAGAAAACCAATAACATTGTGTTTATCAAACGTATTCACCCCAATGTGTTCCAGATATCGTTTGAAAATTCCCGTTTCTGTTGAATTTCACCCCATGGTCTTTAATTACACACTTAATTCAAAGTTGGGACATTTTGGCCTTGCCTGTGCTTATCATTGTACATTAAATTTGTCATAATGATCCTTCGGATGTTCCCCACACAAATTTTCTTCATGTTCTGAGATGACAGGAATTAAATGAATTAAAGAATAAATGACCTAAAATAATATCCAAGACACCAAAATGTACCATAAGCAATTCCGACACCATCAATAGAAAATAAATAAGTAATTTTGTTAAATAAAAATGCAATATTGGAAACTATCTATACATACTTCAATAATGTATATATCAGGGAAGAAAACAGATACTAATGTGTAAAATAAGCAAAAGAGTTGTTGAGTTTAGAACACAAAAAGGTTCTTACTCGGGGGGATTCGCCAGACACAATCTTGTTGCACCATAATACAAAGTCTATTGCTAAAAATAAAAAATCACTTACGATTCATTTATTAAATGCCGCAAAGTCCATCATTCCAGGTTAGTGGAAGAAGAGTGAAACTCCACTCATCACATAAAGGTTACTTGTCGTCTTTATTAAAAATATGGAAGGGCTGGTCTATACCATACCACATACCCAACAAGAAACTAGATGGTTACGTTGATCTATATTCTTGAAATCTGCTGAGCTGAGATCATTCTTATAACTGTATTTTCAGTTTTTTTCCTTTTACAATGGATTTTCCCCTTTACTATGCATTCTATGTATCATACTGTACACCTTGCTCTCAGCAAAGAGTTTTTTATGCATTGACATCACCACTGAGAAGGTAACATTGGATACATGGTCATACAAGATCTTAACCGGCTTTCTACAGGTCCTACCCCTACCCCTTTTCTTCCCCTCTCTGTCCTATCCACCTCTCTCTTTTACCCTTTTCTCGTATTTCTACTATTTCCAGAAAGTGACCATTATGTACTAATTCTCACATTTGATTGTAAAGCTGTAAAATGGTAAATTTTTCTAATGCAACATAAATCAAACATTAGTTTATAAAAACAAAACCACTATTTACAAATATTTCCCTGTTGTTCTGCTGCATAAATTATTTTTGCTCTTGCACATATATCACATACATTATATGGCTCTGGCGTAGTGTATACGGTGGCTAACCGATTTGCCTGTAGCAGTTTGCTAAATCTGCAAAAAAGGCTTCTACGCCATTCAAAAATCAGCAAGGCTCCGAGGCGCAACATTCACCATGTGTTACTACTAAGCTATCAAAATGAAACATCCTTACAACGAAAACTCAAAATTACCGGACCCGCTCACAAAACTGCACCCCAAAATAGCTGTTATCAATTTTAGGTTAGTCCATGTGAATAAAAAACATTAAAGGAACAGACAGGCTGCTTTCTACAAGGCACAATGAAGGCATAATGAAAGAAGCATCTAATGTAACCAATTATGAGCTCTTAACAAAATACAACATGTGAGGAAGAAAGCGATCTCTGTTTATTTCTCTTCAAGCAGCAAAACAAATCCTTGTAGGTCTTCTCCTTACATAATCCATAAGAATAGAAACATATGCTGAGATTTTTTTACCACATTTAATTATTACTTTTCCTTTTCAGGTTTTCTAAATGTTTGAGATCACCTTTAACAGACAAATGACAACTTTGTACCAAATGAACCATGGTGGGTTTTGTTCCTTATTTTTTAGGCTATACGAAATGCTTTGCTGTTTGCTCGTGCGCATAAATTCCTTGTAAATCATCTCAGCCAAGGTTTCACATTTGATGGTTTTCTAAATAGTACTGCATATTATAGAGCTGCAATTGTATCTGAAAGCTTTAAAAAGTTTACCCAGGGACACCAGGCACTCAGGCATGGTAAACAGATGATACAGTAAAAGAAAATGTTATACATTTTATTTATACACATTATTAATATGATGTTTGCTCTCAGAGAATTACAACACTTTTATTGCTTGTGGAAAAGTGCTTTGGTTAGCAGTTTTCATTTCATTTCAATTATGCCCAACAGACAAGTATTCATCAAGAGAAATGTTACATAAAATAAACTGATTCCTGACAATCTTAGCAAAATAACAAAAAAATACAAACATTTTTGCAGTGTTTTCATCTTAATGGCCTACTGTGTCTCTTAAGCATCGTAACAAAGGGGTAATAGCTTGGGTAGAAACAAATAGGAACCGTTGGTACTTATAGGCAGCATTGGTACAACATGTGTCAATATAAAAATTAGGAATCAGAAAACAAGATGAGATAAAAAGGTGAATCTTGAGGTCAAATAAACTACAGTGTGACTTCAGTTCAGTACAGCTTTTGCATTGGGGCCAAAATTTAAAAAGTGGGCAGCCCCTTTATATACATGCATAATAGCCCATTTCTACCACAGCTTCCCAAAATGTCATCTTGTCACCATCATCGAAAACCACAGAGAGAGAGAGACAGTTACTTAACAAAAGCAGAGGAATAGCGGGAGGGATAATCACCCATAAACATGAAATTACAACGGCTGTTGCCGGAAATAAAGTTGGTTACTTCATCTGTTGAAACCAGTACTAAACAGCAAAATGTAATAATTGTGGAAAAAATCTTGACCCATTCTTGAAAGTAGTATTTTTTATACGGTGAAGACTCATTTTTTTTTAAATAAAGCCTGATGATCATGGAGGCCAGGAAACAACTACCATTGTTTACATATTACATATGCATATTTTCTTTTATTTCAGCTTTCTGGTCTGCATTTTTATCAAACATTATTTTTTGGATAGCTTTTAAATTAATTCAGTAGGTAAGATTTCCTCTTTATTCTATTTTGCTTTCACACCTTGTCATACATCTCCATATTATTCAATTGTTTGTGCCCATCTACAGGGCACAATTGACAACACTGCAACACTGATATCCAGTGCTAATAACTTAAGTGTATTTTTATGAAGGGATAAAAGGATTTTTAAAAATCCATCAGTATTAGATTATGCATTTATATTTCACTACATGGAAGGGAGATGCTTTCATCTTTGTAATTAATAATATGTTTTACTCTAATTGTATCACAGGTTAAACAACATTCAGTCGCTTACTATAAAATGAAAAATATATTTTATGTTGTATAAATGTTCCAAATACTTTTCAAATAACTAGACCTAAGGTGCAGATACTATTAGAGCGTTTGCCGTTAATTATATGTATGGGATTTTTAAATTACCCTCATGGGTCCTGGGGGTTGGAGAATTCCAATATGCCATAGATACCACTAGACTTGGGCACCAGGAGGCTCTTCGTGTTCGTCTTCGTGCTCGTCTTCGGCAAAAAAATCTTTGTATTCCGCCAATATTCGCCTGTTCCTGTCTTCTCTTCGGGCGAATATTCGTGGACATTCTTCGTGTTCGTTTTTTTCAGTTTTTTATAAGGGGTTAACGCGTAACGCGTACCGCAGCAGCTCTGGTGCCAGGAGTTTAAATGTCTGTATGAGCAACTCTATTGGTCGCCAGCAGGGGGCTCGTCTGTAACTGGTCCGGCAGATACCACTGGTCTCCCTGCTCTATCAGTTAAATGTCCATACGAACGACCAATAAAGACAGACATTTAACTGATAGAACAGGGAGACCAGTGGTTTCTGCTGGACAAGTTGCTGCATTAGGATTTTAATGGGGCTATTGGTCGCTTGCACAGCCCTTTAACCTACGCATTACCGCTCCCGTTATCTAACGCATCACAGGGGTTAACGGAAATCTGTAGGTTCGCTGTCAGGGGTTACGAAGGCCGTGCTGGTGAGCCTATTGGTCACCTGCAGGGTCTTCCTCTGGCATCAACCAATTGGTTGATGCCAGAGGAGGTCCCTGTAGGCGACCAATAGGCTCACTCGCACTGCCCTAGAACCTACAGATTTCCGCTTCTGTCAACTCCCGCGATGCCGTGAAGATAAGGGAAGGGGGAAGGGACCGGGGAGATTAGTAGACGAAGACGATCACAAAGATCTTCGCGGTGTGTGTCTTCGTCTTCGTCTACGTTTTACCGCTGCTGTCTTTTCTTCTTCTTCTTCGTGTCTTCGGAACGAACACGAAACGCACTCTTCATGTTTGTTTTCATGTTCGCCCGAAGACCAATGCACAAGTCTAGATACCACCCTATTATTAAATGACTAATACTTTCAACGGCTAAGAAACTAGCATAAAACAAAATGTAATAATATAATGTGCATAGAAGGACATATGGGAACCAAAATGATTCACACTCCAACCACTGTTCCTCATGCTGTTCAGTCCCTGGGTCCATGCAGTTCCACAGATGGACTATCAGGAAATAGAGCACACCATAATAAGTAAACATTGAAAGCCAAAGTGGTGAGGAAGATAAGATTCAACCTGCTCAAGATTTTATTCCCTCTAAAAACATCCAGTAGCTTTACAGGGAGGGTGTCAGACAGAGATCCAAATGGACACTTAAATCTAGATGTAACATCTACCCCAGGGGAGATGTTACAATAAGCACAATTAAAAATCCAAGCATCTTTAAATTTTAATATTTTGCTTTTTCAAATCATCTGCCATGTTACTTAGGGGGCTGCTTCCTAATAAGACACATATTACTTTTACTTATTTTAGCCCTTAGAACTGTAGCTTTTAAAAATGCATATACAGACATATGAAAAAGAAAGTACACCCTCTTTGAATTCTATAGGTTTACATATCAGGACACAATAACAATTATCTGTTCCTTAGCAGGTCTAAAAATTAGGTAAATACAACCTCAGATGAACAAAACACATGACATATACACTGTGTAATAATTTATTGAACAAAAATAAAGCCAAAATGGAAAAGCCATATGTGAAACACTAAGTACACCCTTACTGTTTCAATAGGAATTAAGATGCTAATTAACAGACAGATACTGCAAATCAAATGCCCTTGATTAATTGAACATCAGCAATTGTAACCACCTCTATAAAACCAAAGTTTTAGCAGTTTGCTGGTCTGGAGCATTCAGGTGTGTGTGTTAACACAATAACAAGGAGAAAATGCATCAGTAATAATCTTAGAGAAGCACTATTTCTACAGTGAGAAAGATTATTCAAAAGTAGAAACCATTCAAAACAGTTGGCAATCTTCCTAGGAGTGGAGGTCCCAGGAATGTAAGTTCCCCAAGTTCAAACTCTGCAATAGTCAGAAAAATTGCAAAAACACCCAAGAGTTACATCTCAGACTTTACAGGCCTCAACATGTTAAATGTTAAAGTTTATGACAGTACAATTAGAACAAGTTTGTTTGCAAGGGTTGCCAGGAGAAAGCATCTTCTCTCTTAAAAAGAACATGGCAGCACAGCTTAGGTTTGCAAAGTTGCATCTGAACAAACCACAAGACCTCTGGAACAATGTACTTTGGAGAGACGAGACCAAAATGGAGATGTTTGGCCATAATGCACAGCTCCACGTTTGGCGAAAACCAAACACTACATGTGAGCACAAACACTGCATACCAAATGTCAAGCATTGTGGTGGATGGGTAATGATTTTGGCTTGTTTTGCAGCTACATGACCTGGGAACCTTGCAGTTATTAAGTCGACCATTAACTCCTCTAGAGTCAAATGTGAGGCCATCTGGCCGGCAGCTAAGGCCTAGCCAAAATTGGGTCATTCAACAACGATCCCATGCACATCAGCAAGTCTACAACAGAATGGCTGAAAAAAAGAAAAGAAATGCTGTGCATAATCAAATGCATAAAAACCTCAATGAACTGAAGTATGTTGTAAGAGTGGGCCAACATTACTCCACAATGATGTGACAGGCTGATAAAGTCATACAGAAAATGATTACTTTGAGTTATTGCTGCTAAAGGTTGCTCTACAAGCTATTGAATCATACCTAGGGGTTTGTTTTTTGTTTTTTTTTTATTACAAAAGGCCTCTCCATTTTGGCTTTATTTTTTTTTAATAAATCATGACATGGTGTGATATGTCATGTGTTGTTCATCTGAAGTTGTATTTACCTAATATTTAGACCTGCTAGGGAATAGATGATTCTTTTTATGTCCTGATATGTAAAAACACATAATTCAAAGAGGGTGTACTTTCTTTTTTACAAAAGTGTACTTTTTTGGCAACATCCACTTGTCATAGTAACTTATTTACAGCTTCAAAAACATAACCATTGCTTCCCTGGGGTAATAGGGCATAGTTGTGCCTTGTTGGAATTGTAGGTCATGATTGGCAGGGCAAACTGCACTACATTTCCCTGGATGTTGTTTTTTGGACAGGCCTACTCCCTGTCTACACCAGTCTAATTCCCACACATTAAAAGTTAGAGAAAAAGGTCTAGGTAGGTATGGTTATACAAGGATAATCCTTCCAGCTGGAGAACAAAGGTACATTCATACCTGCTTGAACTACAGTCAAAGCTTTACTAAATGCCCACAACCTGCTCCCAGAGACCTGATCAACCTCAGGTCATAGAAAGGCCTTCTGGTGTTACTTTATTGGAGTTTTCATCACTATCATTAAGTTAATAATATCAATAGTCTCAGTTGGAATTGTGTTGCAGTCTCTGATTAACAGATGTGTTTGAAAAGCACAGGAGTCTTAAACCCATAGCAGAACGTAGCATCCAATTCATGTGTTTTCCACTTGTATTTTTTTCTTAAATTGACACTAAAGCATTGTGACCCTGTAACCTTTTGTCAGAAGAGCAAGAACAGCCTTTGGCACCTCTACATTGTATATCAACTTATCACAATATCAGCTCACTTTTCAGATACCTGGCTTTATTTCTGCTTGCATCTGATGCCAGATATAATCCTACTAGTGCAGGGTCATCACTTTATATCACTCTACTGTGTGCCCCCACATACCCCCTGCCATGTATTCTCTTGTAAAGGCACTGAAGTGCTACATTCTCTCTCTCTCTCTCTCTCTCTCAAAAATAAATATATGCTGGTATTAATTCTTACGTTTATAGGTCCCAATGGCTTTTAAAAGTAAACTAAGGTCTTGTGACATGTAATACTGTAAAAATAATACAGTTGACTCTTACAGCTGTCCAAAGCAATGCAGTTCTTAAAACAGAAATGAGAATTTCTCCTACTGGAGGCTAAGTGTCTGTGGTAGTTTAATAGCTGGCATCTCCAGTCTACATGCACTTCATTCTCACTCGTCGGCTGGTATTTCGGCTGCTAATGCAAAAAATGCTTGTAGCCAAAGCAGTATGCATGCAGTTCACACATAATATGTACAGTTTACATCATAAGCCAGAGACCGCAACACAAAAAGGACATTTAGTAGATTTTATCTAAGGGTTGCTTTCTGGATAGAATCATATCTTTTTGACAACTAAAATCTAAAATTAAATGTATTCATCTATATAATATATGACATAAACCTCATTGAACTGTTTTACATTTGGTGTACTCAAATTACATTAACATTCTTTAATACATATTGCCTTATTATTAACATTTTTAAGTCAATAAATTATTAGCTTGGTACTGTTTGCTACACAATCTTTTTTGCATTTAATTAAAAATGTAAATTTAGCTTATCTGTAGCCTTGTTGATGTGTATTGGACTATTTAAATTATTGAAAAACAATACCCATAATAGACAGTAGTAATATTTAAGTCAAATAATTGAATATGATATTGTATTGTATGGTTAGAAGATGTTGGACAAATAGAATCACAAGACAACAGTAACTAAGGATACTTTCCACTAATCTGTAATGTGGATATCATTGCTGTTAAACCTTAATGTGTTTGCATACTTGTCCCAGCAAAAAGAAAATGTATAAAACACTGGTGTTTTAAGAAAACATTCCTTTTTTAAGATTTCCAGTAGAAACAGTTGTGAGGTTTCCCCAGAATATGCAGTTCAAACCTGAATTTTCACAATTTTTGTGAAAACCAGTGGTAATGGATGGTTTGATTATTGTTTTGTTATGGTCTGAAATATAAATAGTACTTCAGTGTTAACCCTTTCAAGACCGGGACGTACCTGGTACTTACGGGTCACCGGCAGACCGGGACGTACCAGGTACGCCACTGCTTTTACGCGATCCAGCGTCGCTTTGAACGCTGGGATCGCGAGGGGCGGCTGCTACTGACCGCTGGGTGTTCCCAGCGATCAGTAGCAGCCACCCCCCCTTCAATTCCGTGCACGTGATCGCTTTGCAGCGAATCACGGAATTTAAATATTTTAAAAAATACTGCAGTCTTCAAGTGAAGACGCAGTATGCAAACGCCGGTCCGGAAGGGGTTAATTGACTGGAAAGACCCTAAGTAATAGTCTTAAATAAAATTTCAAGATTGAAGCATTTTAATAAAAAGAGTAATTCCAGAATTAGGGGTCACTACTTAAAATGTAAGGGTAATTCTAGATAAATAAAATGGACTTCCAATGGAAATTGTGATGGGGTTAACGCAGTTCAGAATTTCAAGAAAAAATGGTGTACTCATAAAAGTATCCTATGGAAGTAAAACGTGATTCCAAAACGGCAAGATATGCAAGAAAATGTGATTTTGCTGTCACTATCTATGTATCTTTAGGAGGTTTCATCATGACATGCATTAACTACATTTTCCTTAAAAAAAGCAGTAAATTAATTTCATGCCCCAGTCTATATGGCTATAAAAGGGTAAGCCATCACAGGGCTCAATTAATTACCAACACCTTTTAGGAAAACTGACACTTAAAGTGTCTTCTTTGTTTAAAGTAAGTACAGAGCCTTACTGTATTTATATTTTTGAATCCTTAATTTTTTTTATACTTAAGTTATTAGTAATATGCATAATGTTTAATTTCATTAAATACAACTCCTTTTTTCATTATGACTAAATCTTCAAGAATGAACTTGCAATTGTTTTCAGTACAAATGTATGTTTTATATTGAAAGTCCAATTGTTCCATGGAGTCTATCAGTCTGACAACAAGCTCATGCAAAATAAAGTAGTTTTACACTGTTTAATATTTTAAAACACTATTTAAGCTGCTGAGGCCTTAAATCCTTCAGGTTACATGCTAAAACTTCCATGAATACATCAATTTTAAGTTGTACTCTAGCAATCGATGACAAAAGCTTCAGAACATATTATGATGCACGCTATAACCTCACATCAAACAAGGTACTATCTCCAGAGATTACGGAAAAGTGAAAGACTGAATAATTAGATTACACTGTTTTTTTCCCAAAGATTTAAACTCAACTTCTTCAGAAATAAATCCGGATACAATTATTCCTAAAAAATGTAATAGTAATAAAGAAGTATAGATTTTACTCCTCTTCTCTAACACCAAATACTCACACACACTCATGCAGACACCATATGCTAACACACGCTTACACACTTTAACACCATATAGTAACAAACACATACATCAAATGGTCACAAGCACTAACACCTTACAGTAACACACACAAGCTCTCCACTAATACACATGCTTGCTTACACCATACACAAATACAAACACACTCTAACCTTATATACACATTCACACTAATACTGTATTAGTATACACACGCAACACCATACTATCATACATGCTAACACAACATGCTTGTACACACGCACACACAATCTATACACTCACAAGACTGTGTATATATATATATATATTAGTATATATATATATATATATATATATAATGTACACACTTATTCTAACACCATACACACAATCTGTCACTATACATTAAACTTGCACACATGGACAAATAGCTATCTTTTTTTTTTTGCATTGCTTTTAATCCATTCGCTTTCAGGCAATTTTTTTCCCTGTCCTTTCAGCTCGTCTTACTCATTCTCACACTCTGTCACTCACTTTCTCACACATTCTCACTCACACTATCTGTCAATGCATCACTACCTTCTCTGTGTCTGCTCTTCTCTTTTGTTCTGCTACTTGTCTTCTTTCTTCTGTCTTTTGGTGGCCTGCTTGTCCTGGCTGTCCACAGCATTATCCGGGCCTGGTGTATCAGTTGGCGCACACCCTTGGTTTGGAGGAATAGGGGAGAGACTGTGCCCATGTAGTGCACAGAGACTCCACCTTGTTGCAGCGGTACTACAAAAGGCCAGAATAATGCAGCCAGATCCACGGAGAAAGAGAAGTGTGGAAGCATACCTAGTCAGCGGATGTACACATGTCAGGGCAGCTTACTAAACCCCAGTCCTTCCTTCCTGTAAATTCCTATTTACTTTTAAACTTGCTTAATTGATTTGGAAGAGGGAGAAACTTTGTTACACTTTACCTCTTCATTCTCCTTGCCTGATAATTACATAATGATCATAAAGCAAGACTCTGCTGACCTGCTTTCCTGATCAACGTATATGTGATCAGCAGCAAGCGATCCATAGACCCCGTAGAGTCTCTCTAATGATGAGGGGTCCTGTGTGTTGTAGGAAAGAGAAGTCTGAGGTAAAGTTCCAGGAAATCAACCATGTACAATGTGATTGACATGGTCAATCAGAGCACTGTTATAATGTTTCCCTCAGCAATGCTGGCTGCTGGTAAATAATTCGGAAAGATCAGGCTGTCATTAATTCCTGTGCATATATTATGCCAATACTATGTGAAAAGAAAATAAATAACTGGATCTATTATACAGACCAGACTCCCTACATTGTGACTATACCATTAAGCAAGTTGCAAGACAGGCTTAAACCTGTCCAAGACCAGAGACAAGCCAAAGTTACAGATATAATAAAAATAATATTGCCTGTGCATGAGGTACAAAATCATTTTGTTTTGTTTTTTATACTAATTCCTTTTCAGGCAATGAATTTCATTTTCTGCCCTTTCATTTTGGACCGAATTCAGAGTCATTTTAATTTACATCTCTCTTTCTGTCCCCTAGTCCTGTCTGTGCATTGCATTTGCTAATTCTTAACAAGCATAATTCCAAAGTAATGCCCCAGCGGGGACAAGGGTAAGTTACAACTAAAACTAACCAATCCCGTTGCCATCACTTTTATTAATGTATTTGTTAAGAGGTATAACCAAAAAAGAAGTTTAAAAACACCAGTGTCACCTGTCCTACCATAAAAGGTATACGTCACTGTGACACGAGGGCATATGCCCACAGTTGTATAACACTAATAGTATCACATCATATATACTGTTGATGACTGCAGTCCTAACAACAAGAATAATTGAATTATGCCCAGTGACAAGGGCTTATTAAAAACTCAAATAGCCCCCTTGACATGTTTCGCTCCTCAAAGCTTCATCAGAGGTCTGGGCTAATGGCTTCCAAAATGGAGACTGTTTGGCCTTATATCTCCTTTGTTAATGACATCACGGATTAGGCGAGGGAACAATCATATCCAATGGTTACCGATATATTAGATGTGCTGCCAAACCCAGCCAAATGCTTTAAAGGTAACTAAGCATGACATCACCCACATAGTCCAATAGAATTCCATACACGCGATGGGCAGCGGTTCTCTCCAATTCCCAAAGGTGAACAGTCAAAGAAGTTGACTGACAGTTATTCTCACCAATCATTGATGTTCCTTGCCGCTCAGAACCACTCCTATTACTGGATCTCCTACCCGTTGTAATTCTTATTACTCACATTACACCCGGTTCACCAATACAGATTGCTGGGCAGCACAGTGGCTCAGTGGTTTACACCGCTGCCCTGCACATCATTTTAGCATATTCGCCATACACAGTTATATGCATCACAATTGAATAATTCCCTTCCCAAATATCCCGATCATAATATAGGTCTCCATAATATAGTCATACCTCCCTATAGTGGATCATTATCAAATAATCAATATTACAAATCAAAGAGAGTTCTATTATTTTGAATCTACAAATAGGCTGAGAAGGAAAATCCTCCATTTAAGCCTAGAGGACTCAGACTTTTGAGTCTATAGATCCACTTGGCTTCCTCTTTTAATAGTAATCGATCCAGATTCCCTTTTCGTGGACCAAGTTGAAGTTGGGAGATACCCCAAAACTTCAGACACTCTAGATCTCCACCATGGAAAAAATTAACATGACTGGCCAGAGATGTTTCTTCTTTCCTCCTAATAGTGCCCAAATGTTGGGATTTACGTCTACGGAACTCCTGGATGGGTTTCCCTATGTACAGTTTATCACAGCTACATTTAGCAGCCTATACAAGTCCCTTACTTTTACAATGTATGAATTGTTTGACTTCATAATTTCTGCCATCCACGGGATTCCTAAATGTTTTTACAGTAGGTAGATATTTGCAAAAACTACAATTCCCACATGAATGTGAACCAACTATTTGGGATTTCAGCCACGTTCCTTTCTCTTTCTTATCAGTCATAAAATTACTATGTACAAGCATGTCTTTAAGATTAGGGCCACGCCTGAATGTAATCATTGGTCTATTTCCGATTACATCTTTTAGGTCTGGATCCATGGTCAATAATCTCCAATGCCTCTTAACAATTATTTACACCTCAGTAGAGTAGCAGTCATAAGTTCCAATGCACCGTATCACTTGTGGGGGAACCATTGTCTACAATGTCTTCATGGAGTGCCCGATCTCTGCCGGTATTCCTTTTTTTTTTTTTCTTAACAAGCAGCACCTGTTAGATAGATTAGGCTCTGAATGCTTAGCACATGTACCCACTTTGAACCTTAACCACATTTTCTGGGAATGCTGCAAAAAATACTAATCATAGCTTGTTTAAGCCTGTATGACCTCAGATAAAGCAACATTTTATAATTACTGGCAACCATCCCAGAAAATGTGTGAAAGCAAGAGATAGCCCATTTATAGCGGGCAAACTATTCTAGCGCCTGTCGGCAATTTTGCAATTCCTTTTTGTTAGTTTCGTCTGGGACCGCCCTTGTTTTCGGGGATGTACTAAACAGTCAATTTTCATTAAAAAAAAGTTTGTATGAATCGGAATGCATAAGTCTAGTCTCTATTGTTGGCAATTTGTTCCCAATGAGAACTTTTTTGTTGTAAAAGAACCCAATATGCATTAATTCTATGCTAAACATAGGTTAGGCATAGGAAGATGCAAGTACAAAAACATAAACAAATACATAAATGAAAAAAACTAAATGCTTGTTTATGACATTAAACAGTATGCATACACACGTTTCTCCCCACATATGTTTATACAATGATTACATATGTGATCTGTAGGAGTCAGAAACATTTTGCAAATCAATGTTGTGTGTCAGATTTTTAATAGAAATCATATATCCAAAACTAATTAAAATGCATTATTTTAATCATATTCTCTTTCCAATGTATATGAAAGAAATGTATTCTTGTGCACTTTTAAATATGTTGGGTAAAAAAATCTATTTGTATTACAGATGTTGCTATTTTTTCATGCAGAGTAGTAGGTAAGGCTATTAGCCAACCGCCAAACTATCATCACTGTGCATTGGAATAAAAGCTTAGATTACATCAATTTCTGCAGCTGTGCCAGATATGTTTTTTTCTTCAATTTCTTTCAATTTTACAATGACATCTCCAAGAACTCGGGATTAAAAGTATCCGTACAGAAACTGAAATGCTATAGAAGCATCTAATTTATAAGCCTTTAAAGCAATGGGCTATGATGATGGAACAGAGAAAATTCTATATTCTGATCATGTGCAAAGAAATAGATTACATCAGGCTTTTGGTGGTGGGTATATCATTTAGTTCTGCAATGTTGTACAATTGGAGAAACTGTTCAAACTAGTAGATATGGCTAAAAATTGACTATGATATCTCATTTAATGCCAATTTCTTAGAGGGACAAAGGGATATAGATTTGACTTGTCTTTCCAAGACAACAAAAACTGATGGATGTTTTGTTAATCTGTGGATTATTATTTTAGTTAATGTGATAATCTTCAGGAAAACAAGATGTAGGAAAACATGTTTTTCCCCATGGAATTTAAGACAACAACAAACGATGGATGTTTTGTTAATCTGTGGATTATTATTTTAGTTAATGTGATAATCTTCAGGAAAACAAGATGTGGGAAAACATGTTTTCAAGATTATTTTATATGATGGGTGAATATATATTGAGATATATTGTAATCTTTATGGCAGTGGTGGTCTATGGACCAAGGTGGTTCACAGCATAATAATATGGGGGGCACAAAATAAGACATGACTTATGTATGCATATGCATTATATACAGTAAAATTCTGAGACCTTATCTTACATTTAGGCTTTTACAATGTATATTTTTTTAATGATTGCAGTCCTTATTTCTCAATGTCTTCTAGTCCTCTGAGTGAAGGGGTCTGGGCGTATTTGTTTCCCTCAGACGCAGGCCAGTTTTCACAAATTTTGCTATAATGAATAATTTCCTTAAAAGTACGCTGGGATTAAAAATCAACTCAAATACAAAAGACTAACCGAACAAGTAAAAATTAGGGTTTATTTTTAGTTTCTGGTTATCGAGTTATGGGCTTCATCAGGTCTTGTCCCACACTTTCTTTAACTTTTGGCCTTACACCTATTTGTTTATTGGCTCCTGTGTAGACATTCTGTATTAGTGTCTTTTTCAACCTTTTTTCCATTGGTCTGTATGCAGCCATCTGTCATAATGTCACATTCATTGACACTCAATTTAGATCTGACTGTTATACTATTTCCTTGTCAGAGTTAGGAGCCTATGTTGGTGGTCTTTTAGGAGTGGTTTCCTATTTTTTGATTAATCTAGATGTCACGGTGCCTGAAGGCTCAACCAAAATGGTATGGGATTATTATTGGCAAAAAAACCTATACACTGTTTTGATAATTACATAAATAATTAATTTGACAATTATTTAGAAACATAAATGTAAAATTTTATATAAGGTAGGAACCTTTTCCCTCATCTAGTCTGACCATTTTTTCATGCTGTAAAAACCTCAAGCATTATGTGGACCTTGAGCTTTTCTTATATTTACAATAGCTTTATGCATATCCCATCCAAGGCTGACTGAGACCATCCAGGGCCCTGGGCATCAAAAAAGCATGGGCCCCCTGTAGTGATGCCTCTCCCTTAGCCTATCATGACCACGCCTCTTATTGGTTAAGGCCCTTTCTTGTGCTCCACCCCATTATATCTATTTTTCAGTATTTGTAGTAATTAAAAAAGCTACCTTTTAAACAGTGTAAACAAATTTTAATTGGTGGTTTTCACACATATCACATAAATATATATTAAATAATATTTAATTCTAATCATAAATATAACTACGAAAATCTATCTGAAAATATATTTACTATGGCATAACTGCCATCACTATATACTGAACCAGACAATGATGGTGGCACAGCATAACTACTATCACTATATAGTGCACCAGACATTGATGGTGGTAAGACATAACCGCCGTCACTATATACTGAGCCAAACAATGATGGTGATCCACCAAAGCTGCCATCACTATATATTGTGCCAGAAACTGAAGGTGGTACAGCATAACTGCCATCATTATATACTGTGCCAGACACTACCAGTGGTACCACAATCATTGCCTTGCTCAGTATATAGAGATAGGAGTTAAGGTGCAGTTATACCCCCATCACTTTATGCTGAGCCAGGCACTGATGGTGGTATACAATAATTCCCATCAGAGGGCCATGACACACGTGCTTTGTGCTTTCTAACACTCTCACAATGTTTCCTTGCCCTTCCTATGTCTATGTCTCCTCTCCTGAGTCTCTTCTTTATCTTCCTCTATCTTCTTCTGTCTTAGTCTGTTTTGCCTCCTCCCTTACTCCTCCGCACTTTTACTGACATTCATGCTCACACGCACATATACATAGACATTCTTACACATTAATGCTCACATGCATTCAAACATGCATGCATTCAAACATACCCCTTCTCTCCCTAGCCTTAGGTCCGCCTCAGTTGCCCGGACCCCTGTGGTTACACCACTGTTCTGAGATTAATGATTTCTCCCTAACCGACCCTGCTGCTGTAGAATCCACCCCAAACCTCACAGGCCCTCAGTCCATGCCCGAGTGCCCGATGGATCAGTCCACCCCTAATCCCATGCATGTGTAAATTATCTTGTTGTATTTGTATAATTATATATTTCTCACATTTGTGTGCAAAAAGTTAAACATTTTACTTAATTGTGTTCTATTGATTATAAGGTGCCCAAAAAGTGCTGAAATTAATTATAATTGAAATTAATTAAAAGTACATTACAGTTATCACTTTAAATTTCCATTATGTCCATTTTGCATGTTCCATCCCCATGTGCTTTAATATGGAGTTGATCCACCTTTCCATGTTACAACAGCCCTCACTTTTCTCTGAAGGTTTTCCACAAGACTTTAGACTATCTCTGTGGGAATTTTTGCCATTGATCCAGTAGAGCCTTTGTGAGGTCAGGCACTGATGTTGTACGAGAAGGTACGAGAAGGTGTTCAATGAAGTTAAGGTCGGGTACCTGTGCAGGCCACTCCCGTTTCTCCCCACCAAACTAGTCAAATCATCTTTGTGGACCTTGCTTTATATACAGGGGCACCATCAAGCTGCAACATGTCTAAAATGCCTTTGAATGCTGTAGCATTAACATTACCCATAACTGGAACTAAGGGGCTAAGCCTATACCCTAAAAAAAGAGCTGTTGGCCATTATCCTTCCAACAAACTTTACAGTAGGCACTATGAATCAGACTTCCAGATAGTTAAGCATGATTCATCACTCCAGAGAACATGTTTTTACTGCTCTAGAGTCCAGTGGCCGATGCTTGAAATGCATACAGTGATCTTCGGCTTGTATGCTGCTGCTCGGCCATGGAATCCCATTTCACAAAACTCCAGACACAAAATGCTTGATGTTGCTTCCAGCGCTAGTTTGAAACTCAGTAGTTAGTAATGCTACAGAGTACAGACAATTTCTACCCATTACGCTCTTCAGCATTTAGCAGCCCCTCTCTGTAAGTGTATGCCTTGTGGCTGAGGTGTTGCTAATCCTAAACGCTTCCACTTCACAATAATAGCACTTACAGTGAGCCAAGGCAGATCTAGGTAATTCTTAGACAGTGCCACATTTAAAGTCACTGAGCTCTTTAGTATGATCCATTCTCCTGCCAAGTCTATTGAGAAGGCGGCCTGTGTGCTTGATTGTATACATCTGTTACCAATAGATGTGGCTTAAACACCTAAACTAAATAATTAGGAGGGTATGTCCACATACTCTTGGTCATATAGTAAATGTGTCTCCAGACAATCAATCACACCAGTAATGACTGTTTTGCAGATTAAGCCACGCTATTTATTTTATAACCACAATTTCCTTAACATCAATTTATTAGTCAATAAATCTGTGTATAAAGACTTGTACATTATCGTTTTGATGTAACTGGATGATTATGGAAATGCACTATAATTTGCCAAAAGTAGGAATTACAATCAGAAAAAAAAAATGTGCTGATATCACAAATGGCCTGGCCGGGTATAACAGCTTGTTATTTGATTTGCAAATAAAATCTGTTAAAGTGGTTTAGTAATTGTTTTTAAATGTAAAGTAATAATTGTAAATGGCATTAGGTTCTTTGATTTGCTATCCATTCCCATGCGAGAACAACAGAGTTTATGTGATTGAATGCAAAAACAAGTTACACTGCTGCGGTGTTTTTTCTGTTATGGTTGAGCACTCTATCTATCTAATAATTATATATTTGCACGACTAGCAAGATGGAAAAAGATAATAGAAGGCCATATATTTCATATTTTTAACATTTTTGATGTAACAAAGGAAAAATAGAACCCGTTCAAAGGAAAATTGTATATAAAATACATTCAACATCAATGGTGCTCACAGGGCAGTGAAATCCATTACACACACAGTAGGTACATCCCATGTAGCCCTAAGCTTTGAGGGGCTCCCAAATTCTAATGGTCAATCTGCTGACATGCTGCCACCAGCTGAGTAGGAGGCTACGACAGCCGGGAGCTAACATTTTGTACAAGTGAGAGCTGCCACACTGTAGAAGTCACGTGACATGAGTTCATGGGGATTTTTTGTGTCTGTCTGTGTTGATGCATTTGAGTGTGTACATGGATGTATGTGTGGATGCATAGGTGCACCTTGGGACCTTGGAGTGTCTTGACCCTGGTCTCAATACAAACTATGGCTATGTACCTCTAGCATACATATTTCAAGGGACACCCTACTGATTTTTCCCCATGTGTGAAGCATAAACCAACATAAAATATTTTAAGCAAAGAATCTAGCTGTGTATTCATATTTTGTACTAATGATTATGCTGAAATATCTAATTTCCAGGTCTAAGTACACCTGTCTTTCTGAAGGAAACATGGAAATTAGCAACATTAAAGCAGGGCTGCATCTCCAATAATGATTTATATCATGAATGAATTTTGCTTCATGCCTGGGTTAGGAAATATTAGTAGCCCTTCAGCTGCTGAAATAAATATATCACATGATACTTAGCGAGTTAACAAGTTTGCTTTGCATCATGGGACTTGTAGTGTAGCAATAGCTGTAGGGTCAGCGTGTTGGCTATCCCCACTTGAGTCTCTGTAGAAAATCATGGCAGATTGGTAATATTTTTGAGTGCAGTAAAATGTTGCCCATTTATAGCACTTCATTATGTTTATCCCAATGTGGTAAGAAAATGTTTATCTCTTTTGTCAATTCCACTCATTTGTTTCACTTCAGTATGTGCTTTTTTAGCACTAAACATTACACCATAGTACATAGCCAATAAAAGTGGCTCCAATATTTAGAGCTGTCCTTTTGTAAATTAGATACAGAAATAAATGGAAAAGTAAATAGGAACTCCAGGAAGCCTCCAGAGAAAAGAATGCATATTAATAATATAAATCCTGCAACAAAAAAGAGAGAGAACTTACCTTTAGGAGAAGCAGCTAATTTCTGTGAGGAAAGCATTTAAAATCAATGCAAGCACTTTCTTCACATGGGAGAGTTCCCTCCGAAACCATCATTAAGTCTGCATTGGAACTGGCTGGCGGTGAATATGCCCTATGGCAGGAGATGGGTTCTGCTTCAAGCCAAATGGGGAACAGAATAAGATGCAAATGCATATGCGGGCATTCTGCCAAATATATTTGTGTGTGGTGCATATGAATTTGCAAATGAAGCACCACAAAAACTTGAAAGGGACCACTTAGCTCTCATATGCATTAAAGTGCATAGGGTGGCTGCAGTGCCCCTTTAGGAATAAAGGTACAGTATCTCTATAAAAAAACAAGAGACTCAAATAGATAATTTGAAATTATTCTAGCCTTGGTGCCCGAATAATTATAATTTTAATAAAGACAGGAGGCGAGTATTTTGCATATCTTCCTTTACTCTCACCAACAGCAGCAAAGAAAGAGTTAATAACACAAGTGAAAACAACCAATAGAAACAGTACATAGGTGGTATATAAACTCCTTAACTATCTTCCTCTTCCTCTTTCGTCCGCTGTGAACCGGAACTGAAGAACGCAGCAAACCATCTAGCAACGTAAAACCGAACCCAACACTCAGAACAGGGGCTCGAACTGGAACCAAAGTCAAGAGCAAGGCGACAATGCACTCCAACTGGGAAGCAGAACCACTATGACACGGAGATGGTATCAAGCTGAAACAAAGAGAGAGAGACATAACAGAACCAAATTCTTCACAAACATGGTAAAACACAGTAGAACGAGCATCACTGACCGTCATCACAAATCATCAAATGCAACGGAGCAGACAAAACCCCAAGAAAACACAAAACGAATTCAAACCAGGCTTACTTACCCAGAGTGTACACCTAACCATCGGGTGGGTAGGGAGGGAAAATACTCGCCTCCTGTCTTTATTAAAATTATAATTATTCGGGCACCAAGGCTAGAATAATTTCAAATTTTAAGGCAAGACAGGAGGCTTCGTATTTTGCATTTTTAACGCCGGAAACCAACGCCATTGCCCCTGAAGAAACCAGGCGGAAATATGCCCGAAAGGTGGAGGCACGGGACCAATCCGCCGCTCGCAGAATAGCCACTAAAGCTCCACCAGCCCGAAGGGCACAGGAGGCCGCAGCCCCCCTGACGGAAAGAGCACCGATGCTCTTGTAGGAGAAGAAAAACAGCCTTGAAAGGTTTCACAAAGGAGAGGAGGAGTTGAGATGTCAAGACCGGACGTATCGACGTCGTGCGTGACAGATAAGTCCTGACACACCCGGCGACACAATTTTGGGTCGTCTAGAAAAAAGGGATAGGATACAGACGAGAACAACTCAGGGGAGAATAGAGACAGCATGAGCATCCAAAGCGCTAACATCTGAAACCCTACGAAAGCATAAGAGACACAACAGAAGGGTAAGTTTCGCAGACAACTGTTGGAGGGAGAGTGAATTGTTGTCTGACCATCCCGAATGGAAAACTAACACGACAGCTACTTCCCACAGAGAACCGTAGCGCGGCGCCGAAGGACGGGATAAACGAATACCACGCAAAAGGTGGCAGACTAAGGGAGCCAAGGGGATCCATGTGCCGTCCCAAACTCCAAGGAGCCCAGCCTCGCCAAGCCGTCCGTTATGACATACTGGTACCTGGAGCCCAAGATTTGCGGGGCAAGGACTGAGCCGCCTCCAATAGGCCCGAGACCGTTCGGGGTCCCCTGAAATCGTCCATACGACCAGGAGGAGATGTCTTTCCAGGATGAGCGCATGAACCTGGACCTCCGGGCCCGTCAGGGGATAGTACAGAGATGGGATCTCCAGAGGATCCTGGGCAGATAACTGCAGCAGGGCTGGAAACCACGGCTGAGCATGCCACGGGGGGGGTCACCAGAACCAAAGGCCCCCCGTCCCAACACAGGTGATGGATGACCCTCAAAATGACAATCTGGGGATTCGTCCTGGATGCAAATAGGTCCAGGTGCAAGACCCGACTGAGAAGTCTCCAGTCGCTCGCATCCCGCCAGTGTCTGGAGAACCCGTCCGCCAAGAGAACCTGTACCGTTAGGGGGATCCAAGGGTCCGACAAAATCCACACCCAGTCGTGGAAAAAGATGATATATGGCCCGCAACCCGAGGAAGGAAACAAAGGACAAGAAGCATTCGGACTTACCGAAAACGGAGCGTCCCCTGGGAAATCCAGAAGCGCCCCTACCGTCTCCACGTGGGTTGAAGGCCCTCTGTTGGAACGGAGTCCTGTAGTACCTCTGGTTCTGAGGGAAGTACCGGGAGCCTAGGGATGAACGGCTGGCGGCCCGGCGGTCGACCAGCCCTCCCAGAAAAACGAAGGTCAGTCTAAAAGACCTTCCTCATGATTTGGCCTTATTCCATGATGTCATCAAGGATACGTGGCGGTTTAATTCCTTGACAAATGTGTCTCCAAACAGTAAGTGGCTGCACCTAGGTCTTTAGGGCCCAATTTCGCCAACCTGGGATCCTGGGATCATCTACGTGGGGCTCATCCACCAAATACTCACGGACGAAGTGTGAGTCAAAATCTCTGGGCAAGACCAGATTTGCTGAAGCCTCTGATTCACTAGATGAATCCGCGTGCCATACGTCCACTATAGATAATGGGTCATGCAAAGGAGTGTCAGAGGGTTTTGGGCGTTTGGCAGGTACCTTACCCTTGCCGACAGAAACACTACTGCCCTTCCTAGGCCGATTGGAGCCGGACGCCTCTCCTTCAAAGTTCTCAGATTCTGACTCCGATGGTATTGCCTCTGGTCTGGAGTGAGCAGGAGGCTGCCCTTGGGGCAAATTGGCAGACATTTTAGAGAAAAAGGATTCCACTGAGTTAGAAGACTTTGCCCCTAACCAGGCCATAAAGGCATCCTGGGATGGAACAGTATCCTGAGACATTATGTCTGTATAAGGTAGGT